>OOFC01051038.1:14430-53228 GCA_900323345.1 Pseudochromis fuscus
GTGTAAGGTGGTACGGTCCAAAGAAAGCCAATCTCTCAGGAACTGTTTCTTACTTTCCTCCTATTAACTGACGGTTGATTTCTTTCTATTCAGAGTTCATTCATTTTTATTAAAGGTTGTTAAAGCTTTTTTCTTCTTCCAGTAAAACGCAAAAGATGCACATACCTGATGAAAGTATCACATCTAATGATTTCCTCACAGAAAGTTTAAAATCATCGGGAAACTATACAATATTTTTCAGAAGGACTCATTTATTACCATCACAAAGGGAAAGATTATGAATTTAACAAATTTAATTTAATTTAACTTCATATCAAGACTGATCCCAACTTTATTTTATAAGCTGATACCAATATGTACTGAAGAGATCTAAGATTATGGATTCAATATTTTACTTTTTATCTTTTCAAAAACAAGTAAATCATTGTTCTAGAATTGTCACAAAGTAATGTGCTGCATCCTTCTGAACACTGAGTCCAGGTCCCTCTCACTGTGCTGGAGAGATCGATCTTCCACAAGATGTTCACTCATTTGATTCAGTCAAGTCTGTCAGTCTGAAATACTCCATAGGTGTTCAGTAGGGTTGAGATGGACAGGCGAAGGCCAGAAAACTTGTTGAGTCACAATATTTTTCATAGCCATCGAACTCTTCAGTGACTTGTCCTGGCCTGTGGGCAGAGGCACTGTCATCCTGCAGGAGACGACTTCCACCAGGACACAAATGTCTCATCAAGGACGATCCCTCAGAGGACCTTCAGAGTGGTTTGCAGGGACCAGCCCTCGCAAACCACTTGTCCTGACCACTGGTCTGTCAACTACAATTTCAAACCTCCTATGACCTGCCCTGCTTTGTACACCCTGCGTCTGGGGCAGACCCCTGCCTTTCTGGGTCTGGTGCTTGTTAACCAGAGCTTCTCTGCAGCCACTAGTTGCACCACCTGAACCAGTCCACAGGCACCAGTGCAGAGTTACAGGAGCAGGATTTCTCTGTGTTTCAGGTGGAAATGTCTGATCAGGTAATTTTTCATTCACATGTGAAATACACTCTGCAGCATGCTAACATGTTAGTATTTAGCAGCTATCATTTTTATCATGCTTGTTGTGTTGCTGTTAGCATGTAAACATGTGCAGGAGTTGAGTGATTTCAGTTTGGATCAAAGCAGTGAACAGCCCAACACACTGTGGACAGACCAACCAATCAGCTTTATTGCTGTGGCTTGTTCTAGTATTTTATATATTTATTTAATTTCTACCCGGTCATCTTATCCTAGTTTACAGCTTAGCCTTCTTCCTTCAGCTTTTTATTTGGTTTCACTCCTACATTGTATAGTTTTATCTTTTTACTCTTGATTTTTTAGCTTTGCCTTTTCCCGTTTTCCATTTCCTGCCGGTGTTTCCTCTGGGGAGTCCTCTGCACCAGGAGAGGCGGTTGGCTGCGACTGCGTGGTGGGCGTGGTCCTGCAGGTGCCGGGTTGTGGATTTAGGCATCTCTGCCACACCCCTCTCACGGTTGCAGCATGCTGCTCCCAGTGCAGACAGATCCTATGATGGTGTTTCCTCATCGGGTTCATGTGTGTGTGTGAGAGAGAGTGAGTGAGTGAGAGTGAGTGTGAGTGTGTGAGTGTGTGAGAGGATGGGGAGGCAGTGAACATACATATTTGTCTGGGTGGGTTTTTAACATGTAAAACACTTTGTTTTGCATTTTCTGTATGAAAAGCTTTTTATAAATAAAGTTTGATTTGATTTGAATCACACGTCACCACTTCTGCAGACCAAACATTCAAACCTGCAGGTATGAGAACAAGTAGATGTAATGTTGAAGTAAAGCAGTAACTACACTGTTCATATTCCTGATGTGTCAGTCCGCAGCACGTTGCTTTACTGCAGGGGGGAGTACAAATACACCAGGGGTAGCCAACTCCGGTCCTCGAGGGCCCCTATCCGGCATGTTTTAGATGTTTCCCTCTTCCAACACACCTGATTCAATTGTTCAGTTCATCATCAAGCTCTGCAGAAGCCTGATAACGATCCTGATCATTTGAATCAGGTGTGTTGGAAGAGAGACACATATAAAACATGCAGGATAGGGGCCCTCGAGGACCAGGGTTGGCTACCCCTGCCTTAAATATTTGGGGGTTTGTGTTTTAAAAGTGGGATATTTTCCATAGAAGTAAGATTCCAGCTGCTGTACAGGATTGTAAACAAAGCATCTGCATTTTATCCCTAATATCATCATTAGGCAGCTTTCATCTGTGGCTGAATTTTAAGCACTAAAACCTTTGAAAGTATAAATGCCTTTAAACTATCTTTGCAATTCATCCTATACCGTACAGACTATAAGCTGCTACTTTTTTCCGACACTTTGAACCCTGTGGCTTAAACACCGGTGTGGCTCATGTATTGGCGGCACGAAGCTCGTTAGCTTTTTACAAGCTAGCGAGCTCCGTGCCGCCGATACATTTAGCGTCGTCACATCAGACCCGGTCAGAGTGGACCACGTGAAACTGTTCAAATAAATTCAATAAGGGCTTATAGACAGGTGAGCGTATAGACAGGTGCACTCAATAGTCTGGAAAATACGGTATGTGTCTTCTCTGTTCTGAGAAATGACTGTATTTCCTTCCTTATTAAAGATTTACAAAATATGTTGAATTGTGCAGAACATACTCGCATTCCTCCTCCTTGCTGGTGCTGGTTTCTTGATCACCTGTCACACAGAACTACTGAGAATCATGCTAATCATGCTAACATGCTAATCGTCATCATTGCTTCATAGTACCACAGGTGGTCAGAGTATCTTTAAAGAACTAGCTATTGGGACATAAACACATGCGTAGGTTGATACCTGCTAATACTGGGAGCCAATAGGAAGAATTTCAGGCATATTTGACCATTTATGAAAAAGTGTTTTTATATGACAATCCTAATGCCACCAAACCCTTTTCAAATATTACAATCAGAAACATTGGGGTGGGGGTCCAGGACCATCTTTCAGAGACGGGTGTCTTCGTTGTATGGGCTCTGAATGAGAATGAATAGTTTATATCAAAATCCATCTTCCAAACTGGATGTGGACCATGGGATTTCTATTCCTTTTAAATCATTTAGGGAAATTTTAGAATATATCACCCACTCTTACTAAAGGTAATCCATGACTGTACCTCAGTTGTGCTTTCTTGGATAATGATCAATTCAATTTGCAGCGAATATAACTGTATGTTTACTAAGATGTCTTCCTTGCGTGAGTCTGGTTTAGTCTGACAGATGAGCTGTTGGATTTACAACAGATTACAAACTGGACGAGGATCAGTTTATACAGTGTGCAGATAGTCACCAAACAGGCTTTTGGTTTTCTTGCGTCATGCAAATTTCTTTCTGGAAGCTGAGACAGTTTCAACTGAAGCAAATGTGTCTCTTGAGGTCACGTCACCTGGAGTGAACCTACCTCTGCTTCTTCAATTTACAATTGTTTGCTTTATTGCTGTCTTTGCACATGGTTCATTGTTTTTTTTCTCTCTATGGGATTGTCATCTTTTTGGTTAAACCACAGTAAGTTTGACATTTAAACTACACTTCTTAAAGTGATTTAACGACAATTTGAGAACTTCCATCTGAGTTTCGGCCCTAAGGTTGCAGCTTAGTCCTGTAACTCCCCATCAGTCTCCTTCTCTGCAATAAATGTTGCCAGCTGTCCCGTAAAGACGGCGTCACGAGCAGGAAAAGCAGCCGCTGCCGATCCGATCCAGACGGATGACGGAATGGATTCAAGGTGAGTGACGTCAAGAAGGAGCATTCAACAGCTAATCCCAGAAAAGCTCAAGTTGTTAAAAGTTGCTGGAGGTGGAAGACAAATCTGTCTCGGCAATAAGTCTTTGTTTCAGAGTAACAATGATGGACTGATGTACTCAGGTATTCATAGAGGTTGTTACAGGAGGACTGTGGAAAGTAAGATCTCGCCAGATGGAAGGAAAGTTTTGTACAAGGTGGAAAAAAACACACTGTCAGGAGGGTGTCGAAGTGTTTTGTTTTCACAAGGTTTACATCGACTTGAATGAAGGTCACTCCCCTCTCTGCCAAAGCAATTCATGTTTTCTGTCATGTTTCACCCTCCTGACATGCTGCATACACTGTTTTTACACCCCTTCATGAGAAGAGATAGGGAGTTCATACTGTATGTTGAAGCATTAATCCTTTGTAATACATCTGGAAAAAAGTTGAAGTTAGGGAGTGACCCGACCCAGGACATGGTTGCAGATCAGAATCGGACAAAATCCAGCAGTTGCACCGTGTGTTTACCTGCCTGCATCCACAAAGTAAAAACTCTGACATCCACTTCTTCAGTATTTACATGGAGTCTGAATCCTTCCCCAAAAGTCAAACCCCCGGAGACACCAACACACTAGCAGCACCACATTTTGTAAATGTTTCCCGAGGGAGCAGCTGGACAGGTCAGGGGTCAGATTTTGTGGTTCATCAGGCCTTTCAAGTTGACCTCTGAGCCTCAAAGCCTCCAGAAAGTATTGTTTGTGGTAATAAGGTCAATGGGCAAGTATCCCCAGATGGAGATCCCTAATACAGTGAGCAAAATGACCTTTTCAGGCAGATAATTGTTGTGTTTACTTTTAGGCTCAAAAACAAATGTTTAGATTGACGTAAAAATTAAGTTTTGGGACGCTGGATGGTTTTGTGCCAGATGAATTGTTTTGCTTTGAAGGATTCATCTGATTGTGTCTGCAATAGAGGCACTTCTTCAGTGTAGAACCCGGCTGATTGTATTGGGTGATATTGACCTTTCACAGATATATCCTCATGTCCTTTGTTATATGATGCACAATGACAAAACTTTATAAATTAAATTAAAAAGCTAAATTGAAAAAAAGAAAATGCCCATCATAGAAATACTCAGCTTGAATGAAAAGTTCCTTCGTCTGTCACCTGTAGCTGAAAAGCAAAAAGCTTTCAGACAGGTGTGGGACTACTTCTCCACAGATGGTGATGTAATTGTCTGCAGTGTATAAATATATTAAATATTCTTTAAGAAAGCAGCCTTTTCACTAACTTGGCAGAGTCACACAAAAAGCCTCTGTTTTCATTCCAGCTCTGAAATTTTCTGTATCATCCACCATATGGAGCATCTGTGAATTTTATCCCTCGAAAATTTGTATTGGCCACAAACTCCCAAAAGCTCTATTGGAAAGTAATGATAAACATTTAGTTTGGAAGAAGTGTAACGTGTTATCTGAATGTTGAGCTCTCTCGTTTCTTATTGCTCCACCGGATCAACCTTTCATACAGTTTTCACACATTACCGATAAAATGAAATGAAATCCTTCAGTCTCAACAGTTCTGCACTAAACCTGACAAGACATGATGTGAGTGACCCACCATCCCGTTCATAGAGCCTTTCTAAGGTTTCCATAGCTCGCTCATAATAAGTCCATGACACATCTGTGAAACATTCATGAGTGAAAAGCAGCCAACTTCATTAAACACAGTGAGGGATTAGCTGTTAAAGAACAGAAAACTCTAATCACAACTAACGCCGATATCCAGCTTTTAATATGTTCCAGATACACCTGAGCTTGTTTTCGATTTTTATCTGTTTCCAAAATTAGAATCCAAAGATCTCAGATGTTTCCCTCCAAAGATAGCTGGACGGTGATGCCAGCAGATTCTCAGCTCACTGACACTTCTGTTATACAGGACACGCCTTGTGTATGTGTATGCCTGTGTGTGTGTGTGTGTGTGTGTGTGTGTGTGTGTGTCAGCCTGCCAACACCCGTCTCCTCACTCCTCCAGCTGACTACAGTGATTTACAGTTTCTCTGCATAGCAACATGAGCAGGAATCGGTTTCATCTGCAGTGTTTCCATTGCAACATGGAGGTGATTTACAGTAGGTTATGAAGGGAACAGGACCCGAATACAAGACACACAGATAAGGCGGGAAGATAAAATAAGAAGGAAAACTGACTTACAGGAGGATAACAAAAGGTTGTGCTAGGTGAAGGCAGATTCAGTCCAACACAAGTAAAAAAAAAAGAAGAAACAGTGAAGGAAATCCATCAAAGGTGGAAACCAGAATGGGGAACGACTAGAGAGGCAAGCAGGGGAAAAAAAGCCACGTGCACAGTGAGCACAAACATCAAACACAGGGAACATGAGGGAGGTCAGGCAATCAAAAATATAAATAAATAAAAGAGTATGGAAAAAGAACAAAGTGAGTTATGAATGAGATTTTGTAGTGGCCTCCTCCTACATTCATCCTTTCCTGCATCCTGACCAGAGTAGAAACGACACGTGGACACACAAATAAGGAATTAAACAGTTCATAGTTTTTGTTAAAGGGTTAGTTTTTGGATTTATTTTTAAATCTATTTAAAAAGATAAATACATGATCATGAATCAAGCAACAACAACTATTAACAGTTATGACACAGTAACACAAATAAGAAGAGTGGTCAAACAAACAGGTTTTTTTATATGTGGGTGAACAACCATCAGTTAGTAAATGGACCAGTGTCATGACCAAGCTGCTGCATTAAGATTAAAGAAGTCTACAAGAGACCTGTTTGGTAAACACAGAGTTGAGTTCATGTCTGCTCGATCAATTCATTATGTCATAGCCTTTTTACTAGTCTGCATCTAAAGAGCAAATATACCAAAACAGTGGTAGCATGTGGATATAAACATAGGTGGTACATATGAGCTGCTGGAGCACTCAGGCAGTGAGCACTGTGATGTCATGATCAGTACGAACTGTAGCACAGAAAATGTTTTCTCTCTAAACAGTCTCTGATCTCCACACTTCCTGTATCGTTCTTGGAGAACGCCCCACAGTGTCTCATCTCGAGGGGGCAGAGGGGAAGGTCAGAGTACAACATGTCCGCCCCGTTCACCCAAAGCCAATAACCAGCCAGGAAACGCAGGCCGGCCCACACCTGTGGGAAACAAACAACCAGTGAATCCTCACAGATGCAGCTTAATACAACCATAGACTCTTTATATAGATGGATGCAGCCAGAGTGATGTCACCACTTAGCTTGTAGCATTTTGAATCCAAACCTTTGGCCTCTTACTATTGCCATCTTGTTTTTTTATTCTTTGTTTTTTTGCCCAAAATGACCATATTTGGACAAGAGGGAAGAGCTTGGGAGGAGCTTCCTGTGACAACACCCCCCTGTAACTAAAAACGCCTCAACTCTAAATATTCACAGTTTAAGCCTCATTTCAAATTAAACCGGTGGATTATATGAAGTATACCATCCAGTCCACAGACCAAGCTGTAAACATTATTTCTGCTGTAAAGTTTTACATTTTAACATCGAGGTCTTTGGAGTTTTGACCACAAAGGGTTGTCACAGTTTTGGAGCCTCTAGAGGCCATTTGAGGAACTGCACTGTGATGTCAGCTTTCAGGCCTGAATGCTGCCTCTTGGTAGGACAGGGCTAAATACTCTTGAACCTATGCTGTTGTAATTAAAAAAAAAAAAAAAAAAGAAGCTTGTTAGAGGTGTGACTTAGACAGAGGACTGAGTTTCTACTTCATGTTGTTGAGTCTGATATAATGCCCTTAATCACTGACTTATTATTCTTTAAATACTGCAATAAACATTATTTTACCTCTACCTTGAACTGCAAATTGAAATTTCTGATGCCCGACTCATACGACATCATTCACGACCAGTGTAGTCTTGCAAGACCTTACTTTTAAAACATGGTGTCAGAAAGTAAATATAATGCACGTGCACATTAAAAGCTGAAAACCTCTCTGGAAAAAGAAACACCTCCTGCTTGTTTTTCCCTCTGGTGTTAGTCATATTGACCCAGCTCCAAAAATACAGAGGAGATCTCACGTCAACATATCTTCCACGTGGAACTGAGTATGAACCCACCTCCTCAGTGTCGGCCTCCATCACCCGGTTCATCACATATTCGTAGTCGTCTCCAGGCTGCACACTGACCAGCTCGTAGTGGAGGTTGCTCTGGGTGAGGCCTCTGCAGTGTTCCAGCGCCTCCTCCCAGGTCTTGTTCTCCTTCACCAGGACCAGGTTGTCCCTGAGGCAGACGAAGGGAAACCGGGCAGAGCAGTCCTGGGTGGCCATCTTTTTGTTTAAAGAGTAGATGGAGACACAGTCGCCGTTGCTCTGTGGCTCACTCGATGCCCAGTCTGTGTAGTCTGACAAGCCTGAGCTCCACTTAAAGGGTCCTCCTGCACAACAGATGGTAGAAATTCAGCAGCAGGAGAGAGTCTGTCAACTACATCAAGTTAGGTTGAACTGCTGTAAGAAAATTAGTAAGAAATTAATAAGAAAAGTTGTATATTTGAAGAAGCGGCAAAGGAAAAACTGTCACTGTCTGTAGTTTAGCATAAGTGCCTTTCAACACGCTGCTTGTTTTTTTTAATATCAAAGGTTTTCATGATGAGGTAAGACAGCAAGTGGGGTTCATGGTTGTATAATAGTTGCTTGGGGCTGTAGTATTGTCAACAGCAGATTTTATTAGCTCTTACTTCCACATTTTTAGCCGCTTCTCCAGATGTTTTTTCTTGTTATAAAGCTACAGAATCATAAAGTCTGACCCATGAGAGGCAACTGTGAGCTCGATGAGATGTTTGCCGATAACAGAAAACTCTCCAATGAATGAGTTACTCAGCTACAATACATCAGAAAGGAATGTGTTGGTTGTTTTTACCATCTCTGTGTAGTCCGATCCAGACAGGAAAGGTGTACTCCTGCCCTACAGCTGAGCTCAGCTCGGAGTTTGTGTAACCGGCCAGGTCCACAAAGTTATCCCTGCAGTACTGCTGGGCTTCAGTCCACATCTTTGCCAGAGGTACAAATTCATCTTTATAATTTGTCCCCATTATCTTGTGACAGATGAAGAAGTAGTTTTGTCCGTCACATCTGGCACCATATGCCCTTTCAAGACGGATATGAAAAATGTATTATTTCAGTTTTTCTTTGAAAGTATTTGCAGCTGATTGTCTCAGTCATAGTATGATTATACCTGTGTTAGATTCTTTAGTTCTGTTCCTACCTACAGTACATCAACAGTGGCAGAGAGGACTTAATGCACTGTACACAATACACTAATCTGACAACATGTCAGCAACATTTAGGAAATACACAGAAAACAATGTAACTAAGAAACCACTAAAGTAAAACCAGAGGAACATGTTAGTAGTTAGTTTAATTGAATTAAGAAGTCTGTCAGAAATGATTGCAAACACAGTGCAATGTGCTTTTTGTCACCTTGTGCAGCAGCTGTCTTTATCTTGGCTCTATCAGCTATATTTACAGCTCACTGTGGTTGCAACATTTGTTTGACAAATATGTTGCTTTGATTATGTTTTCACCGTAAACCTTTTGATTATCATGCTGAAGTCTGAACATGTGGAAAGGTTGTATTAGCACCAACACCACAAGATAATTGTTAAATGTAAAAACATACGGGGTGTAAAAATTAACTGATATGAATCAGTTTAATCTTTAAAAATGTGAGCATATCAGTCCATGTGCCTGTGGATCCATATACATGCAAAATTAATCAGATGGTGACAGTCTGATTTTAAAGTTACTGAAGTTTTCATTGATGGAGGACTGTTGCTACTCAGATTAGAGTTACTTTAGTGTAATCTTGATTGTGAGGAGAAAACATGTCCGACAACACTGATAATTTACACTGCCCCATTTTTCAGAATGGCAATTTTATTTTGTAATGAAATTAAGGAAAATGAAGGGCTGCATGAAGGAGCTGTGAAGTCCATCAGATTGCCAGATTGCATTGTACTGTATCACATTGCAACAAATTGCATAGAATCGTTTCATATTAAAAACTAAATTGTTTCTGAATCGTATCAGAGGCCCTGCATCTATAGATACGCATCAAATCATCTTCCAAGGTAGAGATACACTCTCCTCTTAAAACATTGTTCCACTACTTTGACTGGCAGCGGTCTGGCAAGACAAGCAAACAGCTGTTGAAAGATTTAGCTTCAATTATTGCCAATACCTAATTAGTGCATGGAAAATATGACATCATCATTGAGCTCTCTCAGCCACCATACTCAATCAAGACTCACATCTCTGTTATATAATGAAGCCTATTGGCTGCTTGGGAAATTGATAATTGCTACAAAACACAGAACACAACAGCATGCTGAGGAAATGTGATAAGCATTAACATATAATTTGAACTGAAATCTACACACTGTGCAAAAATTATGGTGAAAAGCTCAAGAAGAGTCTCACATTACTTTTGGTGGTTGTAATGCATGTAAGCACAATTTTCACTGTGGTGCGGCTCATAACGCGCCCAGGCCGAGAAGCTGTAGTCATTTCCATCGGACCAAATCCAGTTTGTTTCCCAAGAATTGTCAGATTGTTTGTGCAGACCGATCCATGCACTGTATGCAACTAAGTTCATGCTGTCTGCATCCGATGTGTCATAGATGGTGGCCAAGTCGTTGTGGTAGCTTTAAAAGAAAATGCAAATTAGTGCAGGAAAACAGTGGGACAGATTCTCCAGACAGGTGCAAATATAGAAGAAGGAAATGGTTCGATTAGGTGATGTCAAAGCAACAATCTGAGTTTTTTCCCCAAAATGTTTTAATGTTTATTATGTGCAAACTGAAAATGCACGTTAAACCAAGTGAATTCAAGCAGTACCTTTAGTTAACACTACTTACCTAGCACAAAGCACAGCTGAGTCTGACAGGAGTTTCATTTATCAGAAATATGTGGTCATATGACAACGTTTTGTATTTCCATCAGTTGAAATTAAAAGTATGTTTCTATCCTACACTGCGGATGAGGCTAACATAATGTCACCATTAGTTTATCGACTTGTGTTTTAAAACCAGCAGTTTGGTATTTGAATGTTTCCATGTAGTTGTTTTTTTTAAGACAGAAGTGACCATATTTGGATATGAAGGGAGGAGTGAGGAGGCGGGTCTAATTCTGGAACCCGAGGTCACTGACCAATGAGTGTGAGACTTGAGACTATCCATGAATGAGCCTCCAACCATCTGTAAATCATTGCAGACCAAACCTGTCAATCAAATGAACTTTTTAAAGACTAATATCTACTTAATGACAAAATGTTTTTCAGATGGATCATGAGATTTCTGATAACAGTTGACTTTAGCTAATGAAGTCAGAATGACCTATGAAAAAATGTATTGACTGAGTATTTCATGATTGAAAATAGAAGGTTTGGAGCCAGAGGTTTTTGCAGCCAAGCATCTAGTGGTCGTTGGTAGTATTGCACTTTTTGAAACTCAGTTGCTGTGCCCATTTCTGTATCTAGCCTATGGTCAGTGTAGGCTTTATCATCAGGGGACTAAATTTCCTTTGGGTGAGATATTTCTAATTTTTGAACTGTCCAACAGATAAGGAAGTGCTCTCCAACAGTTTCAGCAAATGATGTATAAACAGTGATTAAAGAATAATGGGTGCTTTGCTTGGAAAAATGTAAGAATTTCACACTTTTCTTCACAAAATAAAAATAAAAAAATCGTCATAAAACTTGGAACAAAGACCTGCATACTCCTATATAGAGCTGTACTGAGGACCATGGTTAATACCATGATGTTAGCATTTTATTTGTGAGCATTAGGTTGATGCCTTGCCCAACATCACACAGTGCAACTACAAAATAATTGTAGACTTTGTGCTCAGATATTTTTTTCTGTCTGTATGTGTGTACGTTTTTGTAAAAAAATACTTGGTTCTATATTGTTTATTCTACATCTGTTTGTATATCTTATTCAATTTTTCTATATTTTTATCCTCTTTTAGTTTATATCTATCCTGTTTTGCCGTCTATTGTTTTTCCTTTCCGCTGCTGTGATGAAAGACTTTCCCCGGGTCCTTATCTCTTATCTTACAATCAAATGATTATGATTACTGAATAAGAAGGAAACCCTACCTCCTGCAGTAGCTTTGGGCCTCCAGCCAGGTGTAATAATTCTGGATGTATGAGTAATGTTTTGAAACCACTGATCCCAGTCCAGACACAGTATTGCTGCTGAGGAGGAAGAGGAGGGGGAGGAAGGGTCCAGAGAGGCTGCTCTTCATCACTGCCATCATAAAAATCCTGTTATATAGAAAAGCATTGCACTGAACTATACTGTACTGTTGTGAATAGCAAGAACACACACTGAAGAATTTTTTTCCTAAATATGTAGAGTTATTGCCAGGCTTTTTTTTCCTACTTGTGGAATTTGATGTAGAACAAACACAGCAAAAAAATATAAAGATAAAAAAAAAAGCAATTATATATTCTTACAAAATCAAGACCACATAGAGACCACGTTGTAATAGGAGAATTACAAATTGTTGAGTAAAAGAAGTGTTTTTCAGTGTTCATTAGGTGCAGTTACCTGTCTGCATGCATCGCTCTGCTTTCAGTGAGACACCCCCTGTGCTGCTCGGCGAGCCTCCAACTTCCACCTCAACGTCTCATTACTTTGACTTCCACATATCAGAACAATTATTTGACTAGCAGACACACTTAAGTCAACTATCAGCTGCCTGTCACTGCACCACCACAAACCATTTGACTGCTGGCAAATGAAGGATTTACATACAGGTGTGAAAAATAAAATCATCATTTTGTCCAAGAGACACCACTGAGAGTCAGGCAAGTAAAAGTACTGCATGGCTGTGCAGTTCACTTCGTTGTTCCTCTGTCTCATGACTTTAACGTCAAACAACAACTAGTAATTCCATGTGATGTATACAAGGGGATCAGTGCAGTTGAATAAATAAAGTAAAAATAGAGGTGTGATGGAAATTCTGTTGAACTGGTGTCAACAGACGTCCTCAGGAGACTGTGAATGTCTTTATTAAACACTCCATCTCATTACTTGTATCATGTGGCATTGTGATGGTTGACATGGTTTCTCTTTCATAGCGCCCTCTATAGGGAGTGATAGGGTAATGGCCACACTTCATGATTATCATCTAGACAAGCCACACCAATTTCATGAGTGGATTAACATGTTTTGTAAATTTAAACTGTTAATGTTAATTCATTGGTTTTACTGAGGAAATTATATCCCACAAAACTCAAAATACAAAAAAATACACTAATTTTTGCAAAGGTGCATTTATATTTTTGTTCAGTGTAAATGCACTCCATTTGTTGGTTTAGTTTATCCATGATTGTTTCTGAACCTAAATCAGATATTTATTGTAACCATGACGATCCTCTAACATTAAGAGCCTATTTTTTTTTAACCCAAATTTGCCTGCATCATTCTCCAATGATTTTGTGCTCAAACACCTGACCAAACATTAAATATAGCTTATAGATTATATCATTAACTAGATTTATTATTCTGTAGTTTATTTTTTATTTGTAAAAACCTGCTGATAGAAGTGTTTCCTTGTGTGAAACCTAAGTGTCATGTCACAAGAAGTATTTTGTGGTTTATTATGATACAGTCAACCAGACAATTCTCATCAAATACACAAAATGTTTAGTGATCTTAATTCATCTGACATCATGGTGATAATTGTGTAAATAGTAAAGTCAATCAAAATGTTCTTATATTCAAGAATTAGCATATATATTTCATAAATGATTCACAGCATAACAGAATATTCATGCATATTAACTTTTATTATGCATTGATTTAAACTCATTGATACCTTTCAAAACTGCAGTCACATTGCAAGTAAACTCTGAATTATACCTGAAATGAAAAGACAGCAGTTATCAGTGAATAATATGTCCCACAGGAACTCAGTTAAACTGTTTTAGCTAAAATTCATGTTACAGATAAACATCCCAGTTTTAATCAGGATTAATTTTTAAAGGCTTGAGTATATAGTATCCTTTTGTGTGTTACAGCCACATTGTTAACTATTTAAAAACCCAGCAGGTATTCCAGAGTAATTCGTTTTCTTTAATAATTAGCACCATCTAGTTACCAGATTCCTTCCTTCAAATGATGCTCATCATGTGCGCAGTGAGCTGAAGTTAGTTACAGGCTGTATTTAATTTCCCCACATTAATGTTTTATCACGTTCACCTGGGTGGGACATGCTCCTCTCCAGCTGCTTTAAGGATTCTCCCGTCAACATGTGGATCTCATCCTTCAGCCGCCGTTGGCCGTCCAGAGTCAGGTGCCAAAAACACGACTTCCTCTTGCCATCTCTGCACAGCTGGTTGCAGGTTTTGCGGAAGCTGTTGTTGAAGCACAGGTTGTGTCGGATGGTGTTTTTCCAGCCGTCTGGAGCCGTCTGAAAGAAGGGGAAGTGCTCTCTGGGAAAAAAAAAAAAAAAGGTACAGTACAGCAGTATGTTCTTCAAAAGTAATTTAAAATGAGACATTTAATCTTTACACAAGCCTGCTGTGTGCTGTGTACCAAACTGTGAGATTCTGACCTGGTGAAGTTGTAAATCTGCTGAACCTTGAGGCTCCCAGTGTGGCTGCTGTTGAGCGCCAAGGCAATGAGGATGCAGTAATTCACTGGCGGACGAGGCCAGCATCCTGGCTTCAGGGGCTTAATGTCCTGGAATTAAAGACAAACTAATAAAAATCACATTGATGCAAGACAGTTTTAATTTTTTACATTTCCAGGAAACCTAATACTTTAGCTAAACTTTCAGGAGATCTTCAGAAGAATGTTCTCTCTTTTTCCCTGAAGGATATTTAATACTGCCAAATATAAATTTCACTGATAACTCACAAAATCAAAAATAAGGTTCAGAAACATTCAAGTCAAGAAGTACTCAGCATGTGTTGCTGCGGTTTAATTATTCCACAACTATTGGTGGAGCACAAAACTAGGTCCTGATATCCTACAAAACTCCTCCTTCTACCAACCACTACAGTGACAAGATAGTAGATAAGTCAAACTGAAACGTCCCTATTCAATAAACTTTTTACAGATAAAACTCCACCACTTGTACTAAGATAATTGGTTCTTATGACGTTTAAAGAAGTGATTCACAAGCTCTGTAGCATCCTCACCTTGGTCTTCGTGGTCCGTCCTTTGCGTCTATTTTTGACTGGTCGACAGGAGGCGTCTTTCTTCTTGATCTGACAGTCAAACAGGGTGACATCACATTCGTACCAACCAGTTTCAATCATTGTCATATTATCTTAATGAAGTATAGTGATCCTCCATTTAAATAAATTAATGTGTAACCTATTTGGATCTCATCCATATTAGTAAAAACAAATCAAACCAGCTTCACACTGTGGGCTGCACACAGATGTAAACACTGTACAGCTTAAATGCCATGAGAACAAACTGGGTCTTTCAGAGAGAAATCTTCTAATCAGCCACAGTGACCATTTAAATAAGGTCAAAATCCTCATGTGATCTGAACCCCACATTATTTCCCCTGTTCCTGCTGCCTTGTAAAAATGTAGCAATACATCCTGCTTTCAGTTTTCCAGAGGATTTACATTCCTATCGTCACCTATAGTCATACACTCTTGGCCACTGCTCATTTTGTACTGAAGGATGCCAGCTGAGGTGGCAGTGGTTCGAGCATCTAACCGGGGTTGAATAACTGGGAGATGATGAGAGAGCTTAGGAAAGAGTCTAGGGAGCAGGACACTGACACAAACAGCAGTGGATAATTAGCTAATGAAGAGTTAGTTCCTGGCCAGTCCTTAGTCACGACCAGTTACAGATCACCCTTTAACTTCCAGTGATAAATGTGTTCATTTAGATGCATCACCTAACATCAGATCACAGTAAGACAATAAATAATATAAATGCTCAGTGTTTTGACTGTGTATGTGAGAGAGAAATTGTGACCGATGTCTTCAGTGTATACCATGTATCCACCAGAGGAGGAAACCGTGTTCAGCACTTCCTCCTGGAGGGAAACATCATGAGTGGTAAACATGTGAAGCTCTGCTGTAGGTGGACGCTGGGTCTCTGCAGGCTCCAGCGCAGGTGGTCGTATTTCCTCCGCAGGGTCATACAGAGTCCGCAGGTCGGCTGCAGTTTCTCTGTACTGGATCGGGCAGGCGATGTTGGGGTTCACCAACAGCCACAGGTTTGGTTTCACAAAGGTGTCTGATGGACGGGAAATACAATGATATGGAGTCACACACAAACAGCTGGTACAGTGATCAGTCCAGGATATCAAATCTGGAGCATAATTATATTGAACAGTAAAACCAGGAAGTGGAAGCTGTAATGCTAGAAAATTTAACAAAAAAAAAAAAAAACCCTCTGATTTAAAAAAAAATAAAATAAAATTTGTGGTAATAACATAAAGATTCCTGCCAGTAGTCAATCAAGGGCAATAATATATACTGTAGGCAAATTATATAACATCCATTAGTGGTGAAGTGGCTGTAACATAATATTGGAAACGTGTAGATTTTTTTCTTGCCTATAGACTTGGATGAAAACCACCCTCCTACAAAAACTAAATATGAAGCTACAGCAGCCATCCAGCCTCTGTCTAAAAATCAATTACCAGCACCTTTAATTTATTACATGAACAGATTATTTGTAACAAAAGAAAATAATAAATGGTGAACTAAGGTAGACAGCAACAGTCATCTGATGGTGATATAATAAAGTGAATAAATGTATGGAAAGAGGTCAGGCTGTTGTGTAACTACTGTGACCTGAAGGAAGGTGTTTCTCAGTGCAGCAGTGTGATTGAAGCACGGGGTAAATCAGGCTTTGGATACAAAACCTGTGAGAGTATGCATGGGTTGTTGTGTTTTTCTGGGAGTTGTTGGTAAAAAGAAAGGTTATCATTTACAGAACTGTGCCTCCGGGCTCACCTGATGTTTTATCGTACCAAATGAAATCATCTTTTCTTCTCGAGGCTCTTGCAGACGGCCTCTGGATGATGTACAGATCATTCAGCTTGTCATCTGTCATCAGAGGAGGACAAACACATACACGTTGCAGATTTTACACAAACTGATTCAACCTCCAGACTCTGTTCACTGTTCCTTGCCATGAATTGTCCGGGATGTTCTCTGATGTTTGTAACTATTGGAAGAGAAAGACAATCACTCTTTACAGTAAAGCAAACCACCAGAGGAAATAAACATCACCGTGGTAAAACTGGTCTGTGGTTGTTGCCAGTTTGAGCTCCTTGTCCATGTCCCAGTCCGTCAGACCTACAGAGCAGTGCAGGTCAAAGAGTCGAGCTTTGGTTTTCAGCTGTAAGGTCATAGCTGGATGTGTTTCAGTGTTTCCACTCAGTCTGATGAAAGAAGCAGGAGAACTAACAGGACCTGCAGGCTGTTGATACAGCAGCTGGAGCTGAGGAGCCTGATTGGACTCAATTAAACCAAACAAGCTGCAGCTGGTGATTAATGGAAACTTTTGGATCTACAATAAATCTGAATTTGTTTCATAACCTTAACAAATTAATACGTAAAGTTCCCATTTTGTTCAAATACACCTGTTGTCACATGATCGTACATGTAGTTATTGCTCAGTTGTTAGATGTTAGAAATCAATTAGGTTGCAGGCAGCCTTTTTAGTTTTAACTTTGAGACAGTGATGTGAAGAAGCTCTTGAGAAAAGCACTAAAACATATCACACTGTCGAACAATCTTCTTTGTTTCAGATCTAATTCTTCCACATGTAACAATGGCAAACTTGCATGGACAAAGTTTTGTGCATTCATGATCTACAGGAGATTTTAAACTTTGATAATTAATCAGAATGATTTTGAAACTTATTCACATAACCTCTCATGAGTCTTAGATTTCTCAGACCTGCATCAGTGCAGTTAAGCCTGTTTATTATTCGCCACACTTGCAATACACATTTCACAAACAACAGATCAAAACAGTAATAAATCAATTTTTACAGCATGAGAAAACAAAATCATAAAGTCATCTTTAAATATCTATATATTTTTTGTATAGTTTAAACATTACTGTCGGTCATATATCCACAAGATTTCCAGTATGTTCATTTACAGAAACTTCACACAGGAGCAGGGACGGTGAAGCTCCTGTTCAGCTGTCGTATCTTTAATACTTCACAACAATCTAGTTAAAACAACAAATCAGGAGGTGGGGGGTCGCACATTTCACTCGTTAGTTTTTGGGGAGGAAACCACAGTAATTACCAGACATGCTGACAAAATGCTAGCACTAAAAACAGAAATAAATACAGATTTATAGAACCTTGTGGTGACAGATGTCGACCACAGGAATGTTTTCATGTCTGTCTGCTTTGAGCTGGACTGAAGGTGAGGGTCAGAGGTCAAGGAAGGTTTGTTTTTGGGCATAACATTTTTAGCTTTTGACAGATTTTGGAAGGAGATACATGTGAAGCAGCTGTTTTGTGTGCCCAAAGATGATCTCAAAAAAGGTAAGCGGTGTTTGTTAAAACAAAAATAAATCTTATTCTGTCCTGGGGGCTCCCCGGTTAATCCCTGTTCTTTGTAAATTGCAAATTCTTACGTTTATTTTACCGGATGATGCATCAGGAGGACAGGGAGTGCTGCATAAAACAACACCCAGTACTTTAGAAAGTTTAGACAACCACAGAGATGTGTTTGAAAGTCAAATTGGTTGAAACAAACACCAAGCACTTCAGCTGAACCAGGTTCGTAAGATTGGTATCCAGTTTAAAAGCTCTGTATTTAAGTTGATTGTGTTTCTCACTTTGTAGGTAGTAACTGGACCTCACATGACATCAAGAAATTCTGTTGTCGAGAACCAATTTACACCTACAAGTGAAGAATGGAGGAAATTTAGCATCAAACCATCAGAATCTTTAACACCGAGCTGCGACAGGAGACAAGAGAATGACTGAAATGACAACGGGAAGGAGGAGGAGAGGGAGAGGAAAGGGAAGCTCAAAAGATGGGAATGTAGTTGTCGATCTTAGCGCGGTGCCGCTGGGCGATGCACTCGGCGATCCACACGATGTTCCTGCACTCCTGCTCCTTCAGCTTGACGTAGGCGTAGAAAACACTGAAGTGGAACTGGTTGAGGAAGGCCAGCTTGTTCAGCTTCACCTGCAGAAGGGAAGGAGCAGGAGGACAATGATGAGTGCATAAACACTGCAAAGATGATCATTATATTTACTCCTTAAACTTTTAACCTGCCCATCAAGTAAAACCCAGCTTGACTGTAAAGTTAAAGGGTCAGACTACTGCATTCAAACTTATGCTCCAATACCTTTGGCGCTGCAACTGTTTCCCATTTTTCATTAAAATGTCTCCCAATGACCATAAAGCAACAGTGATGTCTCTAACTTCTGTTTGTTTTCACCGGTTGCTATGGCGAATCATCTGAGCTGCACTGATGATGGCTTTCATGCACAGGCGTAAGTCCAGGTGAAGCTACTCAGTTGATTGGACCAACTCAGAGAAGCAATTCTGGAACCAAAAACTCAGTTTCCCATCTTGGAGTAAGTCAACTCAGAGTTCAGGGATAAACTCAGAGTTTGTAAAACCTCCTTTCTGGAATACCCCCCGATATCAAACGACTGAGCACGTTTACATGATCGAAGAGGAGTTGACCCAAATATGCTTCACAAGTCCAATAATGCTATAAGACAATAAGACTCTAATTTCTCCTGGTCCAACGGTCTACACCCCATACTTCATAATACCAAGGGAGTTTGATTTAAATCCCTCTAGTGACTTAAACCTGTATTTGTTTTCTGTTTCACACAGCAATACATCACATTACTGAAAATAAAGATATTATTGATTGAGGCTAACACCCAATGGTTTAAAATCTCTTGTTTTTCTAGCCTTATAGTTCATAATATACATTTTTTTCTTCTGTAAAATGCCAAAAGACAAGCATAATGAAAGTGACATTTTTAGGTCTTTATATTAACTACAGTAAATAAGCTTGTGTATCAGGGCTGTAAAATGTGTGTGCAGATGCGTCACCTCGTGCTCAAAGAACCGATCCTCCAGTGTTTTATCGCCAGGGTTGCTGCCGGCGCCTTCAAACAGCAGCTTGTACTCCTGAGGACACAACAAAAAAAACTCAGGCATAAATACAGATTTTTAACAAAAAGAAACTAACTGCATGATCAAAATGTCTCAAGAAACCGTGACTTTGACAACAAATGAAGACAAACAGATTTCCTCAGGCCACAGACGTTTGGACTTACCGGATAGAAATCAGCGACGGCCTTGACCTGCTCGTAGTCGTCCGCACGGGCCAGTTGTGCAAGGCCTTCTGGGTAAAGTTTGCCACAGTGGGGGAAGAGCTTGGCACGGTCCTCCTTGGATAGCTCTGTGCCGAAAGAGTTGATGGTGATGATGAAGGCTCTCCTGTCAGCCTCGAACTGCAGAAAAAGACATGCAGGTCAATGCAGGAGCAACAAGTGACTCAGATGATAAAATAAACAAAACACCCAGCGTGAAAACACTTTACAAATCCAGTAATGCTTGAAAATGAAAAGCTACAGTTTGTAGAGTTAATTTGTGAGTTTTTTAGTACAAAAGTAGTAAATTGTGTACATTGTGTTTGTGTGTCTATAATAATGGTTGGATTTATAGAGCACTTTTCAAGGCACTCAAAGCGCAGACAGAGTCCATTATTCATTCCCAGTCAGTCATACAGGTGGTGGGAAGCTAAGCTAGCCACAGTTGACCTGGGGCAGACTGACAGAGGCGTAGCTGCCAGTTTGAGGCTGTGGCCACTCCGACCACCGCCAAACCATTCATTCAACATTCATACATTACATCCAATGTTTAGTTTCACTCTAAAACCGAGTAAACATCATAGACTGTTTATAGAAATATACACAGCAACCAGGTCTCAAAAATGAGGCCAACGTGGAAGTGCAAAAAACTGTTGTTGGCTCCAAAAAACTCTCCAATTGACGTCAATTAAAAAATCTTCATTTTCAATCATGAAATACTCAATCAATACATGTCTCACAAGTCATTCTGATGTCATTAGCTAAAGTCAACTCTTGTTCTCAGTGATCTCGTGGTCCATCTTAAAATCATTTCATTATTAAGTAGACATTAGCCTTCAAACAGAGGAATAGGACTTCACCACCCTTGAAATCAAGTCTCGCACACAATGGGCAGTGTCAAGGTGAATCCTTGAACCCAATGGGTTCAAGGGTCAGACCTGCCTCCACACTCCTCCCTTCATATCCCAAAAAAATAAAAATAAATAAATAACCCACATGGTGACATTCACATGCTAAACTTTTCAAAATATCCACTGACAAACCAATGAGTGACATCATGTTAACTTCATCCATTCTATATACAGCCTATGAGACAAAATGAAAACATACAGTCTATGGTAAAGACTCACCTCCAGAATAGGACACATGGTGTCAGCTGTCGTCCCTCCCAAGTTGGAGCAGAACTTATAGAAAGCCTCCAGATAAGCCTGAGAGAATGTAACACAAAATGTATTTTAGGTATTTTACATACGTCTGCAAAATTAGGTCAGTGCTCAACTCAGATGTTCAGTTTAAATTAAACTGAGAGAGGATCTGTTAACAGGATGATCTGTTTGTGTGGATTATTGTTTACAGTTTTACTTCCTTTTTAACTTAATCTGTAAAGCAAATTGTATTTAGTAAGTTTACAGTTATCATAATATCTTTTACCTTGTACAGTGTGTTACGAATGATTTCAATGTTCATCTCATCCAAGTCCTGCTCAGATATACAGTCCTGGAAGAAAGCAGCTGGAAAGAAATGAAAAGGGGATTTACATTAAATCAGTAGTCCTCATAGATGTTTTCTTTAACTTTGGCTCCATCTGCTGTTCAGTAGGAGACATTACTATTCTGTTTCACATCCTATTTGTATTTAAATGACAGTTCATGAGGAGCTGTGTACCCAGGGGTGTATCCACCAGGATGGCGTTGTAGAGCTCGGCGGGGGTCTGGGCGATGTTGACCGCCTCCATCTGCTCAAAGCTGCCCAGCGGGTGACACTTTGGCACCAGCTCAGAGATGGCCCGTTGGTGCAGGGTACCCGTGATCAGCAGGATGACATTATCGATCATATAGCTGTAACTGAAGCCACCAGGAGCGAGGAGAGGGATCATCATGATGAAGCATTAAAAGCACAGACTGTCCACTATTTATTTCCAAATTAAGTCTTATTCTGCAGAGTTGCTGCTAACAGTTATTATTGTGATCATCATTTCTTTAATTACTTGTAACCATAATGACTATTATTAACACCTGATCTATAAAATCCTAGAAAACAACAAAAGATCCTCCTCACATCATTTCACAGTGTGATGTCACTAAATGTCTGAGAATGAGAACGAGCAAAGTGTCATGTTTAAGATCCAGGACTTTTCACACCCATAGTATTTGTGCTTGAAAATCAATCTGACTGACTAACCCATAAACTAATCATCAAAGCTGAGCATTTGAAAGCACAATAAAAACAATGAGCTGAGACTGGAAATCAAACACTTAGTCATCCTTGTTTTGCATCAGATCAATGGTATGACTGCTGGGCATCTGGACAGTAGCACTTTAAATTTAGGTGAAAAAAAAAAGTGAACTTTTGTTAGGGTTAGGGTGAAGTTTTACAACTATATACCTCGGGAAGATATTTTTTTCTTTAAAGCATGAAGTAAGAATAACGAGATGATTTAATATTCACTGCAGGGTTTCACTCTTTGCGAGAAATTATTTTCCATCACCTTTCCAAGACATCTTGTTATGAAAGGCTGGTATGGCCGGTAAGAATCATAACCTAGGCCAGTTTCTATATAGTATTGGAACAAAAAAAGTCCGAATTTTGTGGTTCATTCATACTGTGTACTGAGTGAAATGGAAAAATACAGTACAGAAGGCCATTAAAAAATGTGTTGGTTTACTATAATTATTTTACAAGACAAATTCATAGTTTTTAAGAGATTTTACTTGTTTTACAATTTTCCATAGTTTTCCAGGACTGGAAAATAGGTTCCAGTTTTCCAGATCATGCAGGAATCCTTCAGTATTACGGCTTAAAAACAAAAAAGAAGTTTCTCCAAGTTTGTTATTTTTACTGTGTCCTGAAATAAACTCCCAGTCCCAGTGCTGTATAAATCCAAACTGTTATTATCAATGTGACTTATGGCTTGGGAATGGACTAGGAAAACAAGATAGTTCATTAATATTTTTTAAGAATGTTGTTTGCATCATGTCTATCCACCATCTTTCATCAGCAACAAGATCTCTTCATGACATTCATCTTAGTTTGATGGATGTACACTGGTGTAGTAAATCTTTTGTTAAAATAATAACCTCTCATCTCGTTTTCAGTATTTTATAAATGCTGACAGAGACACCACCCTGACCAGCTGACATCTGTCTCTTTTCTGTCAGCAAGGAGGGGGTTGATCTTCAAGTATCTAGAATAGTTCAATATGATGTGATGATGCAATCATGAACATCATAGCACCTTGAAAAATGTCACTTGTCTCTTGTCTAGAGCTTCTAAGGTTAAATGAAGCAGTGTAAACAGATTATGACAATGGAAAATACTGTAAATTTGCCCTTGTAATACTCCACAGAAAATTGATTTCAACTAATTTCCACTTGACAGCTTTTTGCTTACGTGATAAAGTCCATGAAACTGGCCAGCGGCTCATACGACTGGTTCCTCATGTGGCGAAACTCCACCACCATCTTCTCCTTCAGCTTGTCATCAATAACTGACACGGTGAGAGGAGAAGCCTCGTTTGCCAGGAAGCTGCCATAGTCTGTGCTCTGCAGGTGAAGCTTCAGGTCTGCAGGAGAAAAACATGGACAGAGAAGGTCCAGCTGGTTAGAAAGCCTCTGATTAGTGAGGAAAAAATAAAAATAACTGACAAGACAAGTGATCTACAATGTTACACAGTTAATAGGTTAGTTATTCCACAGAAACATAACTGTCCACTATTCCAATAATTACATTTTATTTTTAAGTAAAGGGGATAGTTTCAGCTTTTCAAATGCCAGTCTTTGGTCATTTGGCTCCATGTACACGTTTATTCAAATTAAAACACATCAAAAGTGTCACCGTATATGTCAATGATAAGAGGCAGAACAGCAACAAATGTTTGGTTTTTAAAAAAAAACAAAAAAAAAAAAACCTTTAGGATTTCCACATTTTAGAATTATCATCAATCACTTTCCTCCACTCACTTGACAACCAGGGCTCACAGCTTCACCACAGTATGAATGTAAACTCCAAAAGACTTGATTTTGCTTGAAATGCACAAAGAATTACAGGAACTGAACACTACAATGTTCTGTGTGGTAATGAAAACTTTAAATACAAATCTCCACCTAAAACTGTACAATACTTCTAATAGTGCTCTTAGTGCCTAGAAATAAAGGTAGAGAGTAAACCCATGGTGAATGATAATCCTATTTTTCACAATTGGATTCTGATGTTGTACAGAGAAATATCAACACCTTCCTACAAGCAGGAAAATTAAATGTTTTTAAAATGATCTACATTGTCAAACACCGACATAATGTTCTATACTTTGTTTCGTCAAGTAAGCTATAAAAACAAGGAGAGTTAGGTGCAATAAAATCCAGGTTATATATTTATGTTTACCAGAAAACAGGCAGTTAGCTTAATAATCGTAGGATACCACTGGAGACTATCTAAAGCTAAGGAAGCATAAACATTTGACAGATCTTCAGTGTTGGCAACGCAACAATGTAAAATATCTTACTATTATAATTTCACTTCCTCTAAAAAGTTCACCATTGATCAATAAAGGGCACAACCACAGTGCTAAACTCAAGCTAGCTTAACGTAGCTAGCTAAAATACAGAAGGTAGCAAGCTGAGAAAATCTAATCTCAAAAGTGTGTCGCCATTTATCTGTAACTGTTTGATGACTACTTTTCAATGACATTAAATAAAACGAAGGGTTGGGTAGTATGGTTAAAGGATAAATGATCGTTAACCGAACTAAGAATGACAGCTAACGTTAGCTAGTGGAATTAGCTCTAGCGTTTAGCTATTAGCCGTCATCCGCTTCAACTCACCTTCCAGGGTCTCACACTGGACGAGGTTTAAATAATCCGCCTGCGACAGAATTCCAGCTTTAAAGCCTCTCACCAGCCCCTCCAGGTAGCCGTTATCGACGTTAAAATACAGCTCGGAGAAAGGCATCCTGTCTGACCGTCACCTCCGTCTCTGCAGCAGGAGAGCCGTCTGTTAGCGTTAGCATCAGCTGACTGCACCACGTGATCGTCATCTGCTCGGTCACGTGCTGCGTTACTGTCTGCGCGTGTGTTCGCATAGTTTTCATTATCGTCGCTTCACTTTTATCAAAGATTCTCTGTGTCACGTCTCCGACTCAAGCCAATGCAGCTATCGCAATACATTTATTTTAAAAACTGGTTTGATCATAGACTGTCGGTGGGATACAGTGAATACTATACAATTATTAATCTCACAAACTCATCCATGCCTCTCCAGACGAAGTACAGTTCATACAAAGAAGTGAAAAAGCTCACAGCACTTATTTCCAGGCCGCTTTCCAACCAAGTGGAACCTGGCCTGACCTTAGCTTAGATCGGGTGTGTTCAGCCCTGGCTGTCACACGCCTCTGCTTCCTTATTGCCTTTCTGTATCACAGGTGATCCATTGAGAGGGAAGCATGCAGAAAGGGCAGTCAGCTCTGATGGTGTCTGTGCCAGCGAATAGAGGGCCTGTGTAGATTAGCTGTGCAGTGTCTTCCACTATTACAACTTCAGCCTCCGACTGCACAGGGTTCTGTTGCTGACAAAAGGAGGTGGGCATGGTCAGGTGATTTGTCACTTGTTTCACAATGATGCTGCATCTGCAAGAAGCCTGATGGTTCATCATTATCTCATCTGATCTCAGAAGCTAAGCCAAAGTGTCTTTTATTAATAAAATGAATGGGATATATAGTTTTCCTCTCTACTGTCCTGGTGCTTGATAAAGCTATCTGTTAGAGCTTGATCAGGTTTCATGCTGGTCACAGTAAATGATTGATGATGAGTCTGAGCAGCTGTATCTTCCTCTTGATCTACTGGATACTCATGATCTAAGTCACGTGTTTTGTTTTGTGTTAGGGTTAGACTCTGGTTGGACTGGTTGCCTTGAAGATTCAAGGAAGACACATGACAAATACATCAGACGCACACAGACACTCTGAGACAGATAGATGATTATGCTTTTCTGGATGTGTGTTTGCATGTAAGAAGTTTTTAACGGTGTGATAGCGGCTGGTCACCTTCCTTGAGGTGAAAGCCTTTTCAGTGGATTCTAAATCAAAGCGGATTGTCTCTGGAAAGGTACACACTCTACAATGAATGTGTCTGAGGGGAGAGAAGACAGTGTTTCTTCCTCTGAAGCAGGTCTGTCTGAGCAGAATGACAGCCAGAGCAGAGCTAATAGGTAAGATGAAGAGTTCTTTAACTGTTAACGACTGTTTTTCAGCTCAGCTCTAAAATCACATGTATATGTTGTGTTGAAGACAAATGAACAAGGAGAGACCGGACTCACCTGTTCCCAGCTGCTGCGTGTCTATGAGGAGTGAGAGGTCTATAAGTTTACCCATTGAGTTCAAGCTCAACTCTGATCACCAAAGGTGAGGACTTACAGCAGATGTTCACCATTTTGGGACTTTGCTGATGAGCATTCAGAGATTTTTGATTTGTTAAATGTCTTAAATACAGTTATTACTGGAACTAGAATGTTCATGTGTAAATGTTGATGTTGTGTTGAAGTCAAATGAACCATGAGAGAGTGGACCCCCCTGTATCCACTAATGTGTCCATGAGGAGTGAGCGATCTATAAGTTTACCCATTGAGTTCAAGGATGGAGGCAACTCTGATCAGCAAAGGTATGAATAGAATAGTTTTACCTTAACAAAGGACTTTTAATATTTCAACAATGTTATTGTATAGTTTGGTGTTTTGACAGGTCAGTGGTTAAGTTTGATCTTGATCTTTCTTTTCAGTTTTGAACACACACCCCACTATGTTTTCTGGAGGGGGTCAGAGCTTCTCAGTGATCAGCATCAGCACCAAACACCTGGACTCTCTAAGGGTATATGTGCAAATTTACTTTTGTTTTTTTTGTTCTGACTCTCAAGTCAGTTTCAAATCAGACATTATTAAGAGTTCAGTTCATAGCAGGTCAAAACAACATTAAAACCACCTAAAAAATATTAATTAAATAAAGAAAATGCTGTCTTTTTATACATTTCTAAAGTGTTTGCCTCTTACCGTAAAGCACTTGTTATTTCAGTAAACCTGGAAAGACCTGTTTGTACACATTGTTACCGGCTGAAGTACAATAGATCATGAGCCATCCTGACACTTGGTGCCACAGGTCTTTCCAGTTTTATAATTAGATTACAGTCAGTGTGACTGACAGCATTTCGCAGCAACAGTGTATTTTTAGAATTTTAACAGACAAAAAAACAATGTTATAATAGCAGTCAACCAGAGCAGTGGTGCTGCAGTCCGCAAAATCAACACAAAAACAACAAAAAAGAGGCAAAAGAAATAACAAAACTTTGAGGTTAACTCTCTACTCAGGTGTAAAATCTAAGCAGGTTTGTCACTATAAGGAAACCTTTTCACCTAAGATAAGAAAACTATATATTTACCAAAAAATAGACACAACAAATAATACAGACATATATATTTCCAAAACACAACAATAAATTCATGACATTTGACCTAGAACACAGCTATTGAACAGAACCACATCTAAAAGTGTAAATCAGGAAATCACCCAACAAAAAACCTGCAATCATCAGTACAACATGGAGGCATCACAAGTAACTCAGTGGAGGAGCTTTAAAGTCAAAAAAACATTGTGCAAAGGATTGTCTTCAAAGGTCAGGACTGCTTTGGTCCTTGTTTTCTTTTCTAGAGTAACCCCCAGTGAATCGGGGTGATGCTAATCACAGAGCCGGCCCTTTTGATCAGCTTATTGATCCTGCCTTTGTCATCCACACAAATGCTGCTCCCCAGCAAAAAGGACACTAGCAATGACCCCATGATAAAAGACATAAAGCAGCTTCCTTCTGATCTGCACACACATGCAGGTGATGATGTAATCTTCTACTAATGTAAAACATTAAAGACCAATGCAGGTGATAACTGCACTTATCCTTTTCCATTTGTTTGTTAATGATTAGAATTTTGTTTGCTAAGATATTTGAATTACACCTTTTAAAAAAGGAGTTCTTACCTCAGCCAAGTAGGTTTTGTAAAACCAGCTTTCATCTGCAATCACAAGCTACAATACAAAGCAAGACTCTTACATGTATTATGCAGCGGTGAGCCTTTGTTGTGTGTCATTACCACCTTTGTCTTCAATCATTACAGGTAAATTCTCTACTAATGACATTTACTGTCACTTGAGGTGTTCTGGCGGCCTCTTATTGTTATTTTTGGCCGATCCTTCCAGACTTGGTATGTTGCCAGTGAACCAGGCAAACATTTTACCAAACCAACCAGTTAGGTTTCATTCATTTTTCTTCTTTCTGTAAAACCACTAAAGCATAACATCAACATTTGCTTTGTCTGGCCTTGTCTAACTTTTCAAGCGTGACAACTCCTTCTGTAATACAAAGCCAGATTTGCCCTGTAAGCAGACAGTGAAAACATCTGCTGTGACTATGAGAACAACGGTAGTACAAGTTATTTGTCACAGTTGGCCACAAGGAACAACACTGACTGACAGTACAAAAAATACATTGTAAAGATGTAATAAACTGAGATTTGGAATACCTACAACTCCATGTTTTGATGTGGCAAAGAGAAAAGACTTCAATTAGCTTTCAGACATGAAGAGGCTGCCACCATCACCTCCACTGTTTTTCAGAGTGAACACAACAATGGCTGCTTTTGACTAACTGCAGACATGAAGGAGAAACATTAGCATGTTTCACAGAAGGACAGACATTAGCTGATTACAGACATCCCCTGAGTGATATACCATGTCCACAATGAGAATTGGGATGGAGCTTTTTCACAGCGGGAATTATGAATTACACCTGTTACCTCTTAGAAGAACAGAATGAATTAAATAAAATGCGAAGCTGTTAATGAGGGATTACATTACTAAATTGATCTCAACAAGAAAAGGAAGCAGAACTAGAACATTGAGAAATGTAAGCAGTCAGTAAAAAGGATTTTTGATTTCACTCGCTCAATTCCCACCCCCATCCACTGACTGATGTTACCGTTGTCTCCTCAGAAACTCAAGCTGAGATTTACCAACGCAATTTAAAGTCTACCCTGAAGAAGAAGTTTCAGTGTTTGTTTGAGGGCATTGCTCGGGCCGGAAACTACACGCTTCTGAACGAGATCTACACAGATCTCTACATCACAGAGGGTGAGAGCAGAGGAGTCAACATTCAACACGAGGTCCGACAGATAGAAGAAGCATCCTGGAAACCATCAAGTCCAGAAACCACCATCAGATATAATGATGTCTTTAAACCTTTACCTGGAAGAGATAAGCCGGTCAGAACGCTGGTGACCAAGGGAGTGGCTGGCATTGGGAAAACAGTCTTAACGCAGAAGTACACGTTGGACTGGGCTGAAGAAAAACACAACCAACACATACAGTTTATCTTCCCGTTTACTTTCCGAGAGCTCAATTTGCTGAAGAAAACATACAGCTTGGTGGAACTTGTTCATTATGTCTTCGGCGACACCAAAGAAGCAGGAATCTGCAGCTTTGACCATTTCCAGGTGGTGTTCATCTTAGACGGTTTAGATGAGTGTCGACTTCCTCTGGACTTCCACAACAATCAGGTCCTAAGTGGCATTACAGAGTCCACCTCGGTGGATGTGCTGCTGACGAACCTCATCACGGGCAAATTGCTTCCTTCTGCTCGCGTCTGGATAACCACACGACCTGCAGCAGCCAATCAGATCCCTCCTGAGTGCGTTGACATGGTGACAGAGGTCAGAGGGTTCACTAACCCACAGAAGGAGGAATACTTCAGAAAGAGGTTCAGAGGTGAGGAGAGGGCAAACCTGATCATCTCCCACATTAAGACATCACGAAGCCTCCTCATCATGTGCCACATCCCGGTCTTCTGCTGGATCACTGCCACAGTTCTGGACCACATGCTGAAAATCAAAGAGCAAGCTGAGCTGCCCAAAACCCTGACGGAGATGTACATCAACTTCCTGTTGGTTCTGACCAAACTGGGTAACCTAAAGTATCATGGAAAGGATGAAACAGATCCAGTCTGGAATACAGAGACCAAGCAGATCTTTCTTGCTTTAGGAAAACTGGCGTTTGAGCAGCTGGAGAAAGGAAACCTGGTCTTCTATGAAGCCGACCTGAAAGAGTGTGGCATCAACATTAAATCTGCTTCGGTCTACTCAGGGCTGTTCACAGAGATCTTCAAAGAAGAGTGTGGGTTCAACCAGGAGAGGGTATTTTGTTTTGTCCATCTGAGCATTCAAGAGTTTCTGGCTGCACTTTATGTCTTTCTGATGTTCACCCACCACGGTGTGGATCTACTGAGAAAAAAGCTGTTGTCATTACGGCATGAATTCTACCAGAAGGCAGTGGACAAGGCTTTACAGAGTCCAAATGGACACCTGGACTTGTTCCTCCGTTTCCTCCTGGGCTTCTCACTGGATGCTAACCAAAGTCTTTTACAAGGCTTGCTGAAAAACACAGGAATGAAACCACCAGTCAAAGACATGATAGTGCAGTACATCAAGAAGAAGATCGGGGAGAGTCCCTGTTCAGAGAGAAGCATTAATCTGTTTCACTGTCTGAATGAACTGAATGATCATTTACTAGTGCAGGAGATCCAACAGTACCTGAGATCAGGGAGTTCCTTTGAAAACAGACTCACTCCCTCTCAATGGTCAGCTCTGGCTTTCATCTTACTGTCATCACAAAAAGATCTCGATGTGTTTGACCTGAAGAAGTTCTCCGCTTCTATGACGGGACTTCAGTTGCTGCTGCCAGTGGTCAAAGCGTCCAAGAAATCTGTGTAGGTGGACTAATAAAAGTAGTAAATGTGATAATTTCTTTTTCAGAACAGAATGAAACACTTCACATTCAACCCTTTTCTTCTTCAGGCTGACAAGCTGTAACCTCTCCTCAAAAAGCTGTGAAGTTCTGGCCTCAGTTTTAACCTCCAGCAACTGCAGTCTGAGAGAGCTGGACCTGAGCAACAATGACCTGCATGATGACGGAGTAAAACTGCTCTCAGACGGACTCCAGAGTCCACAGTGTAGACTGGAGAGTCTTGGGTCAGTATTTGATAATTAGCTTAATATTTGAAAATTAATAACCATCAACAAGCATTTTATCCCTTACATTCACATTATTTGTTACTGTATGTTTCTGTGTTGGTTTGTTTGTTAGCAACATTTTGGAAAAACTAATAAACAGATCACGATGAGCTTGATATTACCCAAAAAACAAATTAATTCATTTTGGGGAAACATCAAAGGATTAAAGGATTAAAATCTAGAAAATCCTTCTCTCTCATAATGAGCCACAAACACAATAGTGACAGAGAAGCAATAGTAGGAAACCATTAAAGATGGAGGAAGTGAGAGATACAACATGAAAATAGTGAAATGTGTCATTGCTATGAGTGTTGTCTTCTTAGTAAAGAAAGTTTCTAAAGATATCATTATGAGAAAACATGTGACTGTTTTCTCCTTTTTTGCCTTAAAACAATGAAACTAAAAAACTCTGAGACTCAGAATCTGGATCTTTGAGTCTCTGTCCTTAAAATTAAAGACAGTATATGTTTTCACTACAGTTATGATGAAAACTAACACTAATGATGAAAAAAGATTGAACCCAAAGCTCTGTGTGTATGTTTACAGGTTGTCAGGTTGTCTGGTCACAGATGAAGGCTGTACGTTTCTGGCTTCAGCTTTGAACTTTAACCCCTCCCATCTGAGAGAGCTGGACCTGAGCTTCAATAATCTGGGAGACTCTGGAGTAACACTGATGTCAGCTGGAGTCCACAACCCAAAGTGGAAACTGGAATTTCTCAAGTACAGTTATACATGTGTAGAGATGCATTGTGCCCATTGTGTGCAGGTGTTATTGTGGCACTTATTTGTCTTTCTCATTTTTTCCTCACAGGATTGATCACTGTGGAAAAGTCCGACTGAAACCACCACCCTTCAGGTGTACGTTCATTCTTTTATTATGAGTTCAACTTATTCAAATTTGAGCCAAGAGTTACATGAGATCCCACACTTCTGCATGAATCAATTACTTTAGCTTAGCATAAACACTCGGTTAACGTGGATGTAGTGTCTTGACAAATGAGTGTGGTGGTAAATATGCCTTAATATTATATCACCTTTACTGTGATAATCACACAGAATTTATATTATTTTTCACTTCATTTAGTTGAGCCTTTTGTTTCTGTTGGATTATTTTCTGCAGGAGTGAATCTAGGTTAACATTTAGGATATGTGCTAATTTACAGTCCACCTGAAAAATCATTTGGTGAGTACCGTCACATATTTCCAGCAAAAATAATATATGTAGCTGGGTCAAAATATTTGGAGCAATTTGATTGGATCATAGAAACAAAACAAAACACCATAGTTAATAACTAGCTAACGTTACTAGACATTCTCCCTAGTATTGTTAGTTTGTACATTTCCTGGTGGTAATCTGCACTGTGCCTCTAACAGCAGATTGATTGACAGTTGGATGAAACGATACTATTCTTTGAAATAGGTGTAAGATGACGAAAGTCACATGATTTTTTCAAAAATGGATTTGGTATATTACAAGGAAGTAAATGTAATTGAACTTTGATTTAAAAAATAAAAACAAATTGAACATTGTTAAGTAAGTTAACAAGGCTCAAAGTGTTAGACATTTTTCATTATTAATTTTCATTGTTTTTATAACCTGACTCAAACCAACACTATGCTAATTCTGCAGCAGTCAGTATAGTCTGCTCTGTAAAAGATATGAACCATCTTAGATAGATAACCTGCAAAGACCAAAAATCAACAACATACAGAACAAATTGATTCGTTCTTCTTCCCACCATCAGATTCCTGTGAGCTGACACTGGACCCAAACACTGCAGACAGAAACCTCTTACTGTCTGAAGACAACAAAGCCGTGATGGTGGTGAAAGAGAAGCAGCCGTATCCTGATCATCCCGACAGATTTGACAGCTGGAAGCAGCTGCTGTGCAGCGAAGGCCTGACTGGACGCTGTTACTTTGAGGTGCAGTGGAAGGGAAGGGTTAGAATAGGAGTGGCGTACAGAGGGATCAGGAGGAAGAGCGACAGTAATGACTGTTGTATCGGATGGAACGATCAGTCGTGGAGTCTGTTCTGCTCGCCTCAGAGTTTCACTGCCTGGCACAACAACGAAGCATTAGACATAGACATAGTCCCACCCACTGACTCTAAAAGAGTAGGAGTGTATCTGGACTGTCCAGCTGGCACAGTGTCCTTCTACTGCCTCCCCTCTATTGTGTCTTCGATAAAACAGATCCACCTCCACACCTTCCACTCCACATTCACTGAGCCGCTCTATGCTGCATTTGGGTTTGGACGAGTACTTGAGCTTGAATATGGCACCATGTTGTTATCCTCAGTCACTCTGTCTGAGATTAAAGACTGAATGCTGCCACCTTGTGCAAAAGAGTGGCACCTGAAGTGTGAACTCCAGAACCCTGAGGACCTTCAGAGGGTCCTGAAAGACTTATTTCTATTTGTTTTTCTGCTGCACCTCCAGAGTAATGTTTGACCACATGAGAATATCACAGCCACATTATTTATTTATCTATATATTTATTTGCTGGTTTATTTAACAGGGAAGGTACTTGTTTTTCATCTGTAGTCCCTGGACTGATATTACAGAGTAACTCTAAAAATGAAATACAATCAAATTATTAAATAAAATATTATTGATTATTATTGATCCACATGTAGAACAATCATAAGACAAGAAAAAAAACATGCAGGGCAACACTGAAACATGCAACGTTTGCATGAGTTTGCATGAGTCACATAATAAAAGACATGTGTAACAATAAGATTGGAGATTATTATAAAATAAATATGGACCAAAGAAGATGAAGATGCTGTAGTACAGACTGTTATGCATCTTATATATCCATGTGTATGGAAGTGATTACTGTCAAGCTGACATAACAGATTTCTCAACACAGATGGAAAATCTGCAGGTAAAAAGAAATGCAACAAAGTATGCTCAAAACAAAATACCTGCAAATATCAATTTAATGATGTCATTACTGTGTCAAATTGTGCTAAAAGATCAACAAAGCTGAGCCAATCCAAAAAACAGACTGCAGCGAGAACTATTTGGCTTGTAGCTTTCTGTGGAGGAAGTGAGTCATCCTACACTGATTCATCTGTCTGTTGGGAAAAACTTGCTACCAGAAACAAAACACATGCACATTGCACTTATCTGTATTTGTAAACAGCTAAAAAAATGACATTTTACATTTCTGCACTGTCATTACAGAATGTATGCCTGATTTAATCTATTTCACCCAATTTTGAACTCTGTTATTTTGTTGAAATAAATAAATAATAAATCACATATTTTACCAGTTTCACTTTTTTGGTGTGTGTGTGTGTGTGTGTGTGTGTGTGTTAGTTTTGTAAGCTATAGATGCTGCTGACATATGGTTCCTAACAAATACCTACCATGTAAAAGAAATAACATCTTCACATTATATTAATGAAAAGCATACAGTTTTACTGGATTCTTACTGGATTCTTCCCGTTACATCTGATCACAAAGTTACACTCTACACTTACTAAGACTGTGCATAAAATACCATGATATGGAAAAAGAAACACTCACTGTGACCATCTGACCCAACACACAACGGACACACACTTTTTTTGTTTTAGTCTAATTTAAAGATTAGTTGCTTTTAGGGATGAGAAGATGGTGCGAGTGCACGATGCGAGTGCACCGGTACAGCAACTGAGAGTGGATGCAATTTTGAATGCATCGGTTATTGAATGTTTTTATCGATACAGTCCAATCCATTTAATACATTATAGTTACCTCCGCCAAGGAGGTTATGTTTTTGCCCGCATTTATCTGTTTATCTGTCTGTCTGTCTGTCTGTCTGTTTGTGTTCAAGATAACTCAAAAACTTATGGACGGATTTTGATGAACTTTTCAGGATATGTTGGAAGTGGGAAAAGGAAGAACTGATTTCATTTTGGGGGTGATCCGCAACACCGTCTGGATCAAGGAATTTTTTTTAAGGATTGTCCTCGCAAAGTCTCTCCTCGACGGCGTCCATCTTGATATGCTAGCGCAAGCGTAGTGCAGTTGCTCGCGCCCTCCCACCCAGGCGACGCAATCACATTTTTGGAGCTGTACGCGGACGCCTCCGCACCTGTCCACTCGAGCGCTTCCTGACGTGTTCCATGACATTTACGTGACGCGGACCCTCGTGCACCAATGCGGACATGCGGACACGGAAAGTATCAATTGACCTTAACAGTGCTTGGCGGAGGTCTGCGCTCTCAGAGTGCTTTTCTAGTTTTACATTCATCAATAAGATTTACCAACCTATTTTGGGGGATTATTTCTTCGACTCACATAACATGCATAGCGGACGTATGTGTACACTACATACTACAGTATGAGCTCCCTGGATGTACTGATACCTGCGCCGTGGTTGAATACTAGATGTAGTGAAGATGAGCATAAAGAATAAACTAAGTTAACAAACCCCGAGCAAATTTATCCTCCTCTGAGTTCCAAGTCTAAACTTTGGCAACAGTACGGATTTTACAAGAGAGACAGACGACTGGACAGGACAGATGCAACAGCAGTATAACACTGGTAATTCTACAGTTTACGTTATTTGAAATTGTATCAGCACCAAAACACATCTTTGTAAAATTTATTTTTAGACTTCATGAAACAAATCACTTTCTGTTGCTCTTCAGTTGAGCCCTTTTGGCTACAAATGGTGCAAATAGGTTTTTTGTATAAATTGCGTTTATTTTGAGGATACTTAAATATGTGTGTCATGTGATCTAAAATGACACTGCACTGTAAACCTAAAAGAGACACTCAGGCTCTAAGAGAAAAGCCAGTTTGTGAAAAGTCTTTGTTTTACTGAGTAGCCTAAATAATCAAGTCAGTTGCATTGCACAACATCCTCTTGTCAGCACTTTGGTCAGCATCTGTTGTTTTAAATGTGCTTAATAAGTAAAGATTGACTTGACTCTTTAACATCACCACATGAACTGTGTTCAACCAGATCATGCTGAATGGCTCTGTGTCATGATTTGGGTGTGAATTGTATCATAAAACGCCACACATGTATCTTTACAGTAATATATCGTATTGGAGACATATCGAGATGCATCCATCTTATACCATCTTATACCATCCATCTTATATAACATGATTTGTACATGTTTTGTGAAATAATGGAACATTACTGCCTCCATTTGGTGGAAATATGAAATTTTATTGAGCAATTGTTTTAGGAAGACAGATTTTGTAGAAACAGAAAAAGTCATTAATTATATTCAGTATATAAACAACAACAAGGAAACCACCAAAACTCAAAACAAAACTATTTATCCAAGCCATCTTGATAATATGATTAATTACATTACTATTGCTTGAAAAATGAGAATTGTTTGTTTGTTCACTTTTTAAGTTATCATCTACCACTGTCTGTCATTGTTTGTCTGTACACAGAGAAGCAAAAAGGCAGTGGTATAAAGTAGCAAAGTGCATTTATCAAGGTATGCACACAAGTAAGAGTTTGTTAGTGCAGTTGTTTACTACATATTTCAATTACTGTCTTTCAGATTGGAATTTCTTTGTAAAAATGTCTGATTATTTTATTGTAAATTTGTTTCAAGTGACATTGTGGCTAATGCACACAGGCACTTTTGGAAGTTAAGTTTTTCTGATAGTGCTGCTGTGCTTTAAATAAAACTTCAAATGCAGGACTTTTACTACTACTGTACTATTTTATCACCTTGTGTTGCTTCTGTTGTTTAAGAAAAAGATTCAAATGCTTCCTCCAACAATGATAGTTGGTGATATCTGCATCTATTTTCATTATTTTTGAAAAGTTTTTAATTCATACACAAAATGTGACTCATCACAACAAACATTTGACCTTTTGATCCCATCAAAAATTGTCTTCCAACGACATCATTAACATAAGCAGCCATCACCAAGTCAAACCAGTAAAGAAATGAGTAATGATTAAAACAACAATAGTTTCTGACCTCCACCCATAGAGATGTAATACCACCAGCCTCCAGCAGGTGACCCTGCAGTGTAGCCTTAGTTTTGTTCCCTTTTCAGCATAGCCTCTAACAAACCTCTTCCTATTTGTTTACAATTTTTTACCCTATGCAGATATGGATGAAAAACTATTTTGCTTTCATCAGAGCTAACCTGGAAGTGCAGCAGAAATCCAGATCAGTTTATCATAGATGCACATTGTCTGTTGCTAAGAAACAACACAACAGATGTGGGCCTTTGGTGAAATCCTGATGAGCTGAGAGTTGAGTTATGTTTGATCACCCTGGATTGGAGGGAAAAACAGAAAAATGCAATGAGTAGTGATATATTTTGTGTGTTGTTATATATGTTAACAATGTGATTTTGTAGCAAGCTTTAGGAGAAACTAGAATTATTTTTTTTCACTCACAGCAACGGTAAAGCCTCCTGACACGAAGGATGTCATTGCTGTTCATTCTCCAAGCATTTCCAAAGATCAGGAAGGGATTGGCCTTGGAGAGGATGGTTGGCCACCCGTTCCCTGAGAGGTAGTATCTGAGGGAAGACACACACACACACACACACACACATTTGTTACACAAAACACAGACTGGCTCTATGACTGATTTAATACAGAACAATGTAACTGAACACAAGGCATTTTCTTTTGTAAGGAAAACTTGCTGTAATGTTGTTTCTTATCTGGATTATTTGTTGTTGTTAATGTATATTTTTTAAATATGAAAATGATGAAAGTCACTCTTTAATTTTGTAATGTCATGAATATTTTAATAAATACAGGAAGAAAAAGTTCAATGGAAAAAATTCTGTAAATCACATGCTTGAAAACACAGGAGCACACTCACACAAACACTTACCTGCTGGAGTGCATGAGAGAGGTGAAGTCGTATCTCGTCCCCAAGTTGTTAGTTCGCTGCCTGTAGAGGTAGCGCTGTAATCCTGCACAGAAGATGAGAACAGACATAGTATTTAAGCACATGAGACATTTGAAATGTTTCATTTCATATCTTGAGCTGCCCTGATGTCCAGTCTCATGATCCACCGTCCTGTCTCAGTTGTATGGGCAGTGGTGTCAGTTGGGCAGTTGAGATAACCACAAAGGTTCAAATAAAATCTATCAAAGTTATTTTGGAATGAAAAAGTGTGTGCAATAACAATGTTTCAAATTTAGGAAAGAAAGAAAATAAGAAAAAACAAAGAAAGAAACAAAGAAAGAGGGAGAAGTGTAGTTAAAGTGTGTGTGGGGAGCTGACCTGCTCTAACGTTCCGGAAGAGGATGTAAACATGATTGTTTCTGTCAGACCGGACCTCCTCGTGGTGGAAACCCAGAGTGTGGAGAAGCAGATGGTGTATCGCACCTTGGTACACACAGCCATTTCTCTTCAGGGAGATAGTCTGTGGAGATAGTCTTCTCTGATAGCCAAGATAGGACCAACACCTGACACACACACACACACACACACACACACACACACAGATTGATGAACAAAAACAGGTATTGATGTATGGCTGGTTTCTTGTGCTGTTTGGGGGGATTTTGAAAGTGAGCTGACCAAACAGAAAGGACGTCCTGCAGCCCAGTGGTTAGGATTCCTCACTACAC
>OOFC01051039.1:3580-17782 GCA_900323345.1 Pseudochromis fuscus
TCTTTATTTACTTTATTTTGTGTGCTGTATGAACCCACTGGAAAGCACTTTGTAACCTTTGCTTTAAAAAGTGCTCTATAAATAAAAATTATAATTATTTTTATTAAAAAATATATATGTTTAATGATGGGACAACACTGTGTTTGATGTTTGGTTAGATTTAAACTTATACACCTTTCAGTTAAGTGTACAGTTAATGGTTTTAATTAAAATTACTCCTTTATTAAGGTTAGGGAAACAGGTTTGGGTTCAAATGATGACTTCTCTATAGGTTTAATAAAGGCTTCTTTATCATAGAGACACTAAAACCAACAGTTACAATTAGGAAACAACTCGCTAAAAAAAGAGTGAAGTGATCTGGAACAAACACTAGTCTGAGGTTTTGTTGACCCATCCATCCACCTCCAGCCCCAAACTACACCTTGTGTCTCTATAACAACATCTTGTGACTCCCTCTTTCATAATTACAATTCCCCCAAAGGACCTGTGACTGTAAACATCTGTTTTTCTGAAGCACTGAATGACTGATGTTGTCAGTGCTCCTGGGATGACAAGCTGCCATTTAAACTGTGTTGTTGTCGGGTCTAAGAAATAAGTTTCTTACTGTTTAGTCAAGTTTTACTGTGATATAACAATCGTCTTCGACAAAGTCTCTTTTTAAATGATAGATATTGGAGCTCACTTCTGAAGTATAAACAGTATTAGTAGTTCCTGTTGTGGGTTGTCCACTCATAAAAGTTTTTGATGAATCATGTTTGCTGCAAATCCAACTTATAACAAACCAGCTGGCAGGAGAAAGACAAATGTGTGAGGTGCAGAAAAGTTTAATTTAGAAAAAGTATCATCGAAACATAATTCTTCTTTTCACTTCCTCGAGCAGCATCTCAACTCTGTGCCACAGTGACTCACTGTGGGTCTGTGTGAGCCGGCATCTGTGTGTGCTATTTAAGGCGGTATGGCCACAGTGCATGGCCCGCTGTGTCTGTCTGATCTCTGATGGTAGAGGTAGCTCTGGCTGAGTGGTCATGACCCTCCCACACAGTACCGGAGGTGTGGTGGATGGAAACGCCGACTGAATGGCGCTGAGCACAATGCCCACGCTTTAATATCAGCTGCGTGTATTCGCAATAAAAAAACACCTGCTGGCAACGGCTTTCATCTCGTGCCCCAGAGTGATCCGGCGTCATTGTCTGTTCACAGCCGTTTGATGGTGATGATCCAAAAAAGTCTTTTGAATAGAAGCCCTGTTGTACTCCACAACAATCTTTCCTTAATGGACTCTCAAATATTTTTGAATTTAAACAGGAGAAATGGCATTTTTCAGTTTCGCAGTGCATCTTACGGACAGTTTGCAAAGAGGGTGGCCGAAGAGGAACCCTGTGTGCACTGTTAGGCGAACTGCTCACAGCTCTGATCTAACTTGACTTTCTTCGTCCCCAGTAACTCCTGACCTATCTCGACTTATTGATTTGTGTTCTGTTCCTGCTGCTTTGTTTATCTGACCCTGGCTTGGCTTGAATCTATCAGGAAAACTTCTCTCCGCCTTCAGCTCTTGTTTCTATTGGACAGAGCAGGAGAATTTCTTCGTAGGGGCGTCTGTAAATTGCCAATTATCTATGTAAAAGTACACTTGTAGGAACCCAATGATCTTGTCTCCACGGGAAAATGAAAAAGAAGTGGGCGGTGCTTCTTTGTTATGATTTCAATCTACAGTGAGCAAGTGGTTATTACTCCTTCATCAACATTATCAAGATTATTATCAGTTTAGATTGTGTCTGCAACTCCATAATGTAATTACTGAGAGAAGTTTAGCTGGCATATATTATTGGATTATTAATGCTGACCTTTATTTTGTTCTCTGTTCTTAAAGGTCATCCTCTGATTGTACATGTTTCTTACTCTGTGATGTGGATTTTAGACTATCAAATCTAACATGTTCCCATGCACCTCATTTTATGGCAGCACAGTGAAAAGTGTCCTTGAAACATATGCTCTCTCTCTCTAATTAAAGGGAGCTCAAGAAAGGCCCGAAGCAGACCAAAGCCTTTATTAAAGAAAAACAGTTGTCATGTTCATGTATGTTAAGAATAACATACATGAACATGACAGCGCTGCCCTTATCACCAAGGCATATAAATCATACAATATTATAGTCACCGTGAGGCTACCATCCACTGCACTCTCTGTGATAAAATTAGGATTGAATATTGTAGAGTATGTTTGTAGAGAGGAGCAAAACATATCTTCATCCTGAAACATTCAGTCCACAATGTTTGGTTCAGGATGAGACCCCTGAGTTTAGTAATTCAAATAGATACAGTAAACAAGTCTTTTTAAGTCCATCCACACACTTACAAAACTGCTGTGTATCAGGTAGAGCTTGATAACAGGGTTAGTATAAAAGCTGATAAGATACTGTGTGGATGTTATTGTCCATTGTGTGCTTCTGCTGCTTCTGTTGAACAATGTTTTTTTTGTCTGTGTCCTCAGTGTTGACCTTAGACTGTATATAAAGTTGGACTCAAAAATGAGGCCAGTGCGAAGTGCAAAAAGATGTAAACAGCCTCCATATGCTGGCTCCAAAAAACTCTCACATTGACTTTGATTCAAAAAAATTGTCATTTTCAAACATGAAATACTCAGTCATTCTGATGTCATTAGCTAAAGGTAACTGTTTTCTTTCAAAAAAATAAATTTAAAAAATCCTACCGTATTTTCTGGACTATAAGCCGTTACGTTTTTCCGATGCTTTGAACCCTGCAGCTTAAACACTGGTGTGGCTCAGTATCGGCGGCACAAAGCTCGTTAGCTTTTTACAAGCTAGCAAGCTCCGTGCTGCCGATACATTTAACCTCGTCACATCAGACCCGGTCAGAGTGGACCACATGAAACTGTTCGAATAAATTCAATAGCAGCTTATAGACAGGAGTGCTCAATAGTCCGGAAAATACGGTAATTAGGTTGGCCAGTAAAGTTCAAAAAGAGGAAGATATCTGGGTGGGGTTGTTTTGACGGACAGGTTTGGTCTCCAATGAGATTAAATCTATATTCGAGTCTAATTCACATTGAGTAGTATCCTTGGGTTCATGGTTCGGACCCACCTCCTTCCTCCTCCCTTCAAATCAAAATATGGTCACTTCCTGCTCCAAACAACCAACATCGTGACCTTCAAACAGCAAACTCCTGCCTTCAAATTGTGAGTAAACAAACCAGCTGGTGATGTCATGTTAGCTTCGTCCGTTCTGTTGTGGCGGCCCCTGCTGGTGGCCTGTCAGGGTGTCCATATGTCCTCTGAAATTGATTGCAGACTCCGCCCTGATGGGGAGCACCTGGGCCCGGTGCTCCAGGCTGTTAAGAGGGCTGGCCAGGGTCGGACTCTCTCTCCTCCAGGCCAGCGTCTACGACCCTTTTGCTTTTGTTGCACCACACTACACATCCGCACACCCACATGCACACTGCTGATCTCACTGACACACACACACACACCGCATTTATTATTTGGAAATTAATTTAGCCCTTTACTGTGTCAGTAAATCATTGTTTATGTATCTACGCTGTCCTTCCCCTCTTTGCCTTACACCAGACTATGACACTGTATACAGTCTGTGGTGTTGGCAAATACAGAGAAAGGCAGTGTTACTTTATTGCACTGCTGGTTTTAATGGATAATTAGAAATACATTGCACTTGTCCCAATGAACATTTTTACCTACAGCAAGAAGGTTATGTTTTGTGTGCATCGATCTTTCTGTCTGATGGGAACATTTCAGAAAAACTGCTGAACAGATAAAGGTTTCAGAGGATTTGATCCAGTCCAAAACAAAACCCCCAATGTCTGTTTTAATGGATGAAGTGTTCCTGTTTCACCACAAGAGGCCAACAGTGTTCAGTGCATGGCATCATTACAGCTGTTGTATACCATGGTGAGGGTTTACACTCTCTGAGTGTTGTCAGTCTAATGGATTTCTTGTGTTGTATCCACTGTATAAACTCACTGCAAACTGCAAGTGTGTATCATTCCATCCACAGAAGTTAAAATGGAGTTTATGTGATTGGTCCATGAGAAAAGCTGAAAAACAAATCCATGAAAAAAGCCAATAGAAAGGCACAAATAAATGTAAACTATCACAGGGCAGCACAAACTGAGTCCAAGACCTGTGGGAGTTGTTGTTGCTGTCATACTTACCACAAAGGCATTCATCTCTTCACAGACTTTCTGCAGATTTGCTTTAATTTTACCATTTTTTTCAGAGAAATAAAAAGCATAAAAACAAACATTGGGAGAGTTACAACTGCTCCACCAGTTACTTCCAGCTGCAGTCATAAATGTAACAATTTAATAAACATTATTTTCCTGGATCACCAAAAGCTTTAGAGAGCGTCCAAGAAAACTGCGAGTCTTACCACGCAGAGTTATACAGGAATGGCCTTGTAGGCAGAACACGTCAATACAAACCACAGAGCGAGCTGATCCAACGTGCTGCCATGTGCGTGGTGAGCAAAATTTGATACAAGCGAATCCATTAAAAATTGACTAAATGTCGTCAATACACCCGTAGCCGAGCCCCACTGCAGTCCTTGTAACAAGAACAGAACCAAAACCTCTCCCATGCAGAGCGCCACGGACAGGACAAATCGCTCTGCTGACGTGTTTGGCAGTTTCTCGTCTGTTCAGAAAAGCCCACTCAGAGTATTTCCCAAACTCAGTTAAAGCAGTGGCAGAGGCATCTACATTTATATTAGCTCAAGCCATGTGTTTTCACATTCACATGCACCATCCTTCTGTTTATTCATGAGTTTATGTTTCTTTCCTGTGAAAAAAAATAAAAAGTTTTCCCAAGAGAGGTGAGAGGAGTTACAGAGAAAAAGAAAATCTCATGCAAGTTTATAGCTTTCGCACACTGAGAGCTGACAGATTGGTCCCTCTCTGTCTTTTTGTCTCCGGGCCGCGTCCGTCCAAATTTGGAGGACCGCGTCGTATTATTAGTAAGGGGCTCTCCTCATCAGCACAGCTGTGTGTGGGTTGTGCTCTGCTGATCCTCAGAGACGGAGTCGAGCGAACGCCTCTCCATCACCTTTTATCTGCGCCTCACATACAGCTGGAGGCAGAACAAACAGGCGCAAAACTTCTATCCAGTGATATCATTATTTGAAAAACTTAAGAAAAGCGCCAGTGAATCAGTGTGACATTTGACTCGCCATATATTGGGCAGTGCAGTTTTTGTTAGCACATCAGATGAAGAATTCCTCAACACGATTTAATCCGCCCACAGCTCAAGTCATCCATACAGTATCGGGAGCGTGATGGTGTTTACCCACAGTCACGATGCAAAACTGACACTGATGTGCAGGTCAGGTTTTGTTTTTAATAATTTCATTCTTTTTTTTTTTATTTTATCAAATCGTATTCTGCTTCTTTAACACTTTCAACTGCTCTCCTCTTACCATTATTCAACATTTATTTTAAAGCAGCCTGAAAACTTGTAAAGTATTTTGTCTGTTCAGCAACACTGTCTTGTCTTATCTCTGCTCGCCCTTTATTGTAGCAGTATGAGGATAAGAATAAGGAAGAATACCTTTCTCTGTAACTATAGACATATTCAATCAAACCTTCAAATGAAAGTACTGACAGCTGCTTTTTTGACAGTATTTCAAGGACTTCTCTTTTCTCAGCTTCAATACACAATCAGTGAACAGAAGCACACAATAGGAGCCTGAAGGTTGTTTCATTATGTTACAATTTCTTATTTTCACTTTTTTTTTTTACTTCTTGAGCCCTAATGTATCCACCACATCAAATTCAGCCAGATGCATTCACACATTTCACTATGAAAATTCCCTACCCATGCCCTTTTGATCACCTTGTGTGTGTTGGTGTGTTTTAGTACCGCCCATGCTTGCATTTTTGTCTGTCTCTGCATCTTTGCAGGGTGTCTGCATAATTTAATCCTTTTTTTTTAAAGCACTGCTTTTAATCCCCTCACACAAAAAACCCCCCTCAAAGAATACAATTAAAAACTTTTTGCAAAAACCATCGAGAAAATCTTCATTACCACTGATCTGTAAGTTGGATTTAAGAAAGATTTAAATTTTCAAGTTGGTCCATCCATCCATTTTCAGACCCCTTTAATGACTCATTAATTAGGAATTGTTGTTAGATACTGATTTTAAATGATAAAAATGGGATTTGTATTGAAATTAAATCACATATTTTGTAATTGTTTTCTAGGTCTTATCATTCCTTCTTACAGCTTTGGTTGGTATAGTCATGACACAGGCATTCAGCGTGCTAATAAAAAGTCCTAAAGTCAACTTTGTGAACCCTGCAGAAACCCTGCGATCAATCTTTGGTCTTAGCAGCAGCAGGTGTGTGTTCGGTGTTTGTGGTACAGGGGTAAGGTAGGAGGACACATGAGGCCTGGGACCTTTGCCACGGCCCAGATACCAGATGCTGGCGTCACGTGGCAGCGGCCAGCTGGAGGGATCAATGGCCTACATAGCAGCTGGTCAGATGGGAAGGCTTAACATAGTCCAGCAATTAACCTGTGAATGTGAGCAGAGATCAGAGATCTGTTCAGCGTATCTGCTGTGGGGGTGGGGGGGGTGGTGTGATGATTCATCTCTCAAGTATGTGTTTGAAACCAGCAATTCCAAATAACACAGCAAAACAGACAGAGGCCACAGATCAGGAAGGTCTATCGACAGCTTTTTTTTCCTAATGGCCTTGGTGTAATAGAAATAAAACTGTTTTTTGATCTTACACTGCTGTGGTTAAGGTCTGTAGGAATAAAAACAACTTTAGGTTTAGGTTAATATACCGTATTTTCTGGACTATAAGCCGCTACTTTTTTCCAAAGCTTTAACCCTGCAGCTTAAACTCATGTATTGGCGGCACGACGCTCGTTAGCTTTTTACAAGCTAGCAAGCTCCGTGCTGCCGATACATTTAGCCTCGTCACATCAGACCCGGTCAGAGTGGACCACATGAAACTGTTCGAATAAATTCAATAGCGCTCAATAGTCCGGAAAATACGGTAAGTACTTTACTATGGATTATGGGACTTTAAGAGCTGCTAAGGAATGATTGTAGTCATGTTTTTTTAAAAAAAATACTCTTCAAACCTTGCATGTTTATGTCTAAACTGTCATTCTATAGTTTATTTCCTGAAAAAGCTGATGCTGCTATTTTTATTGCGTTGACAATCTATGAAACACAGGAAATCCTCGACATAATTGATTGTTTGGTGAGTGTAGGACTGCTTTACTTCTAGATAATGAGCTCCTTTCTGACTGTAGATGAGTCCGTGCAAGATGTCATTACAGCTAAATAGAGAACAATTTAGAGTAATGATGGTATCTGTGTCACTCATCGCTGGTGCACAAGTGGCAGAGGGAAAAAAATAAATAAACCAAATGAGCCTGTTTTCAAGTCGCTGTGTTGTTTATGTGCGGGTAGGAGTGTAAAAAACTCTGACTTTACACCAGTCGGGTACAGTTTTATATAAGGCTTAAATTAGGGCAACAACACCTGTCAGGGTTTGACAGGACAGGTCTATAGTTTAGTTACAATGTGTGTTTGTGTTGGTAGATAAACTCCTCTCATTCTGCAACCTATTCTGAGTTTCTAAAGAGACAAATCAATCAATACTGTCTGCCACAGCGAGCCCACTGCAGGTCTTCATGCTGAGGGTGTGGGTGTCACTGTGAAATGCTCATTCTCGCCCACTAATGCATGTATCAACTTGACTCATTCTTATCACACCAACTCTCTTTATCCTTATCTGCACCGGAGCCAAATCACCAAGAAAAGCTCACCGCAATGCAAACGACTCCAAATATCAGCTCTGAATCTGCACACGAACTGGATGTGCATGTGTGTGTTCAGCATATCAATGATCACACGCAAGCCTTCGTTTAGAAAAACACGCTCTCCTGAGTCATGTGGCGGCAACCTGTGCTGCCAGTTTTTCTTCTGCGGCACATCGGTTCAGATTGATTTTGCAGGGGGAGCTGGCCTGCGGGCTGATAATTCAGTGCGAGTGTGACAGTAGCATGGTTAGACAGAGATTTCATACACACAAACGTCATGGATTTCTATTCTTTCCTGCCGCCGTACACCTGTCAGCCTCCCCCCCTTAAATTATCAATCAATTCACTGCTGATAAAAAATTTATTTTGTTATTTAAGATCACCCCCTCCTCCTCCTCCTCCTCCTCCCTCCTTATTGTGGAGGCAGTGTGTAAATCATTACAGGAGAGTGAGGATGGAGAGAGGAAAGAAAGGTTAAGGAAAAGTGAGAGAGGAAAAAAGAAAGAAAGGGGTGACATTCACTGGAGGGAGGGAAAAAATTAAAGAGAAGAATTGATGGGAGAGAGGCTGGCTGTCTCAGATGGAGAGAGGGAGAGAAGGTCAAGGGGATGAGGGTCCGCTGCTCTACAAATTACCGCTCAGCTAGTCATTGGCGTTTCCTGATAATTTGCAGCCCAAGGGGAGAAGGAGATCGTTAGTGATTGTAGTGGATAGATATGAGAGGGGAAATATATTGCTGTGGACTTTTCTCTGGGTTTCAGTGGCAGATCTATAAAGAGAGTGCTTATGGGAGAGAGGGCCAGGGTCAGAGCATCAGCTGACCGCGAGGCAGCCTTTCAGATGGTTGGACACGTTACCTGCTAGAAGTATTTAAAAATACACATATATACTGCATCAGTAATGAGTAATACTGAAATAGGAGGGTTTCCGTGTTTCTCTTACTCCAGTGTGGGCTTCGTTTGTGGCTATTAATTATGACTGTTGTTAATTATTTACGTGGTGCTTTACATTTGTTGGTTTACATGTATTTACATATATTCAACATTTATGTAGTGTCCAAATGATCACACGAACGTACACATAGTAAATGATGGACCAGGTTGTTGGAAATGGACTCAGCATAATTGTCACTGATTGCATATAATTAGGAAAAGACACAGGATCAGGTCATTAGGGAGGATAAAAGTCATAATTACCAATGTGGAAAATTGCAAAGAGCATAAAATATCTAAATGGCTAAATTGTTGCTCTTTGGTATTTCCTAGTGTCAACAATTTCATTTATTAACCCTTTAACACCTGAGCCTCCAAATTTCCACCTGGACTTTTTGTGCTTATTTTGATTTCAAATTCAAATTAACATGCAAAATCTAGCATTCCTGTGCAAATGCAGTGTTTTTGCTCACTAAAACTCTAAAACCAAAATCCATTTTTGTGTTTTTCTGCTATTCTTGCTTCATCGTCACTGTTACTACTCTCTACAATGCGTAGTATATAGTAAATCACCTACTTTGCCGGCTTCTGGGAGAGGCGCTGGTGAAATTACCGTAATGACACCATATTCACTGTAAAGTGCAACGTCTCAGCTGTCAGGAATTGTTGAAATTTTTCTGATTGCGCAAACCATGACATAAATACGGTAATACAGAGATACGTGTGCAGACCTGTTGCCGACAACACACTCAGAATTAAAGAGTTAATACTATTTTTAGTCTTGTTTTGGCTTTGGGCAGCTAATGTAAGTTTTAAAATAATAGAATAGGTTGTCTCCTATAAATATATATCAATATCATGTAACTAGTGTGAATGGTCACATGACCAGGCCTCTTTACTTCCTGCTTGCACCTCTGGAAGGAGATGTCTGCCTCAAACTGTTACAAGAGGAAGTAAGTAAAATACCTTAATGTACAGATATAACTGAAATATTTTCAACATGCTTCTTTTAAAGGGTTTACTGCTGATATATAATGAGAACTATGTGTCTTCATGCATGTTTTGATCATAAGAAGAGTAAATACAAGCATGGACACATTTGCTGCAGCTAGCATAAACATAGTCATAGAGTTACTCCAAGTTTAATGCTAGGCTAAGATTTAGCTTGGTTTTGATTAGTTATAATATGTTACACCTGTTAGTTATATCATGATTATTATGTCTAAATAGGTCTAATTGAAGAAATTGTGTAGATTTTGACTATGTGGTTTCCCACTGGCAATAATTGTTGCCAAGAATAGACTATACCCTACATTTTCACAAACATAACCAACATAAGATGAAAAAAAATCATAAATATTATGTGTTAAGTTGGTCTAAGGATTGAAATGCATGCGCTTATTTTGCAGGGGATTTGAGTTTAAACGGGTTAAGTGTTGATTGCTTGTCGTTATGAAACTGTCACTCAACTCATAACAACCATTATGTTTCACAATGCCCGTCTCTCACTTCCAGGACTGCAGTAACAAGACTTTCTTAGGAAGCTAAATGAACCTTCTCCTTCAGTTTTCCCCTTTTTCTCTATCCACATGTGGGTTAATTGGCTTAATGGTCTGTAATCTTGCCGCAGATTCATCTCAGCTGCATTGTACACACTGAGGAACGGTCATCAGCAGCTCCCCAGTAGTAATGGGGATTGGACAGCAGTGTGTGCAATGATGTATCTTGGACGATGTTGCATTAACTTCTAACAGCATCCAGGAAAATGAAAACTCTCCGGCTCTAGAGCTACATTATAACCTATTAGAGCAACACAATTAGCAGCTCATTGTGTGTTATGAATCATGGTGGCTCCTCATAAACATAATGCTTTCCTCTATGATAAACCTTCACAGGCTCTGTGCACAATAGAGAAGTGAAGTGGAGAAGAGCTGGCAGAGGGAGAAATGCAGCATGCAGACTGTATTCTGTCTTAATGGAAAGATTTTCTTACTTGTACACCAATAATATACATTTCGTAGCGTATCCTAATTTAGCTGTGTCCCAACAGAGTCGTGTGTTCAACAACTGGTGTTTGAAGTAAAAAAAAACACACTGACAGATGTGTTTTTCTGTGTGTCCTTGTAGCTGAATGTCGAAAAAACAAAGCAAACAACCCAGACAACAAACTTCAGTCGATGAAGCTTAGACGGTATTTTTATTAATGGAAATGTACCAATAATTGCTTTTATATATCATTATGTCACTGTAATTACTACAGTAATTAATTTAATCTTTTCATTGTCCATTAATTGACTTTCAGTTTAAATAATGACTCAAAAAGTCACAGCTGTAATGTATAGCTGTGATCTTTAGTATGTGGCTCAGTGTGGAAGAACGTGTCATTTTGACGTGTATAAAAGACACGATGAACGTGGGTTTTTTAGAGAGACACTGTGAAAATGTGCACTGTCATGCCCATTTTTAAACCGTATCCTGTCTCCCCGCTTCTTTCCATGACAATTCACTTTCCTCTCCACCTTCAGGTGTTGCTGTTTGGAGCAGTTATAAATGGTTTTTGCTTTCCAGCGTCATCAAACTATGAGTCATGTGAACTATTTCATTTCAGGCACACCATCAGCTTTAGTTTTGAGACATCTGCCTCCAAGATCTCTCAACCTTGGTACAACAGACGGAGTAAAATATATATTAAAACATCGACAGCTTTTGTAGTTGAAGTGCAGGCAACATGATACCAACGTCATTACTATTACCGTATTTTCCGGACTATAAGCCACCCTCCCTCCACTTTTTTCCAATGCTTTGAACTTAAACACCGGTGTTTCTCATGTATCGGCAGCATGAAGCTCGTTGGCTTTTTACAAGCTAGCAAGCTCCGTGCCGCCGATACATTTAGCGTCGTCACATCAGACCCGGTCAGAGTGGACCTCATGAAACTGTTGGAATAAATTCAATAGCGGCTTATAGACAAGTGCGCTCAATAGTCCGGAAAATACAGTAATGCACTATGCAAGTTTCTCATCGTCTTTCAGCAACTTAAACATGAGCATCTTGTGCAATAATTCAAAAGTTGCAATTTAACTTGTGCTCCTCTTTACAACCTCACTTCATATATTCTACTACCTCACTGTATATCCGAAATATTGTGGTTTAGCTGCAGTTTGAGAGTCACCAGGCAAAAAACAAAAAAAAATCTTTTATCTTATTTCATCTCCAAAGTGCCTTCACATGTGTTTATTCCCCTTCATCTTTGCTTGTCAGGAGAGTATTAACAGTCGCTGAGATCTGTTGGTGGATCGGTGTAGGTCGGGTTTTTACGGGCGCTCAGCGACAAGGTCCACAGAGTGATCGAGTGTCCATATGCTCAAATTTATTGAACGCGCTGACAAGTGATTCATTCTCCGCCTTAGGTGTTTGTTTGAGTAGACAGATGCCTCCAGTCCTCTACAGGGTAACGAATGTCAGCTGATATCTAGGTCAACTAGTAGCGTGGAGTAGGAAAAGTGTGTCAAAGTAATCAAAGGCTCTGTCTCTTCATGCTGTGTTTATGTCACCAGCTTCTCTATTATCCATCACATAGTTTACCTGGAGTTTTTGTTTAAGTATTTGTGTGTGTGTGTGTGTGTGTGTGTGTGTAGGCGTGTGTATAGGTGGTGAAAGTGTTGGCGTTGGACTGGTGCACCTTGCTTCATTACTTGCCTCCCAGCTGCAGACGGACTCAGCAGCAGGAACACACAAACTCTCACCGCTCCACAGCCCAGCCACAAAAACACACACGCTAGACGTCAACACACACACACACAGAAATCCACCCCGAGACAAGCCAGCAGTTGAGCTGACTGTAGCACATTGCCACACATTGCTGGTCCCTCCTGGGCGCTCTCATGCTCTGTCACCCCGGGCCTGACTCAGCCAGCCGCCGGCCCCTGATGCTCCATCCTCACCCCACCTGGATACAACTCACAAAACCCTATCATCTTAATTTATTTCTCCTGGAGAAATGTAATTATTTCACATCATCGTGTTACTCTCCCCTGGAAAATTCGTTTTGCTGTCTCACAGATATCTGCAGACCCCGGAGAGATTGCAGATTTTTAATAGCTGGAACTCTGCTGCAGACACTTGCTGGAGCAGAATTAATGTGCCTCTCGCTCTGCAGTGTGTGTGTGTGTGTGTGTGTGTGTGTGTGTGTGTGTGTGTGTGTGTGTGTGCTCACTTGCCAGTGTGTGGTGTGATGTTTGTTTGTTTGTTTGTTATGGTGGTGGTGTTACGGCATGTTTTTGGCGGAGGCTTGCGCCGCTCTCCTCACTGGCAGGCTGACGTGCTCCTGGAGCAGATGGTGCCGACTGAGAACATGAACACTGCCATGCCCTTGGATGGGACAGGAAATCTCTCTTCCCCTCATTTCCCCTGATTCCCTTTTTTCTTCATCCTGTCCTTCTCATTATCGCTTCATTCTCTTCTTTCTCTACCTTCCTCTTTTTCCTCTTCTCACTTCTTTGCTCAACTTCCTTTGCTATTTCTAGTCTGCACGATTTGACATTTTAGCCACTTCAATGCTATAAATATGCTAATATATAAAAACTCACAATACTCTCCTGTGTGTCCTCTGCTTTGTTTGGAGTTTGTTTGTTTCAGTGTCCTGCTGCTAAGCCGCTAACCTCTGACCCCCGACCACTGAGAGAAGCTGTAAGCGTGGCTTAGCCTTCATTAAGCCTGTCTTCCCTGTCCAAGCCGATTAATTCTGCTGGTAGTTAACCCTCAGTGGGACATGTGACCTAAACAACAGCCAACTTTCTCCCAAGTCCCTCCACACATGTCTCAGCAGCAGTTTGCTACCATATTTTCCGCACTATAAGCTCCACCTAAAAACCTTTAATTTTCTCAAAAACCAACAGTGCGCCTTATAATCTGATGCGCCTTATATATGGATCAATATTGGTTAATTATGGCTACCGTAGTCAGGGGGCGTATGTTGTGATTGCACTTTTTTATGTTTAATGTTTCTTTTACGTGTTTACTGAATCAGGGAAAAGTTCCCCTCCACGTTTGTGATGCACTAACTACGTGATAAAAAGTTGCACTACCTGTTGTACCTTGCTGTTGGTAAAAGATAAAACTACATCACTGACGTTACCTCGGAGAAAAAAAATAAAACAGCTGTTCATGTAGCTTTGAACTGTGACAAATGGAGTTGGAAATACATTGTTTTCAACGAAGGCGGCGCAAATACCGGTAAGAGCTACTGGTACGTACGGTACCGTATTGTGAATGTACTAGCTTGTTTTGGGAGTGAACGGAGTTGTCAGAACGTTGGTTTGTATTATATTAATAAAGTTTGACTGACTGACTTATCTGACTGTTTTGTTGACATCCCCTTTAGTGCAGCTTCATCTAGATGGATGATAACACAACCCCAGCTACTACAGTAGTTTCTATTCTATGCACCTTATAATGCGGTTG
>OOFC01051040.1:0-13781 GCA_900323345.1 Pseudochromis fuscus
CCCGGTGTCACCCCGACGTTACTGTCCTCCATCGGTTTGGTTTTCAAGATTTAAATCACATTACATAAGAGCGAGTTTTGAAATGTGTTTCATATTGGAGATACTGAACTTCCAGTAGCCCTGGTTGTATTAAAATATACAGTTTATAGGAGACGTGACGATGTGCATGACAATTATAAATTACTAAAGCTGGAAGTAAACAGAATTTTCCCCGTCACTTCATCTATTCAAATTATTTATAGTTTAATCTTCCAAATACTGTAAGAATATTTCTGAAGCTCTTACAAATATAAACATTACCGTATTTTCCAGACTATTGAGCGCACCTGTCTATAAGCCGCTACTGAATTTATTCCAACAGTTTCATGTGGTCCACTCTGACCGGGTCTGATGTGACGAGGCTAAATGTATCGGCGGCACGGAGCTTGCTAGCTTGTAAAAAGCTAACGAGCTTCGTGCTGCTGATACATGAGCCACACCGGTGTTTAAGCTGCAGGGTTCAAAGCGTCGGGAAAAAAAGTAGCGGCTTATAGTCCAGAAAATACGGTACTCAACTCCAGTACTTGAGTCAAAGTACTGATACTCAAGGTCAAATCTTACTCAACTACAAGTAAAATTTACTTGGTCAAAATTTTACTCAAGTTAAAGCACTAACTTACTTTTGAAAATACTTAAGTATTCAAAAGTACCAAGTAAAAGTACATTTTCTAATATAAGTACATTTCTGTATTTCCTCAGACCTTAACTAATGTGTGTTTCCCTTTAATGTGGTATTTTAAGTTGAAAGTGCTTCGATAAAAAGTAAAATACTAATACTCAAAGTACAGATACTTAAATAATTTACTCAATTATTAATCAGGCTAAATGTATCGGCAGCGCGCAGCTTGCTAGCTTGTAAAAAGCTAACGAGCTTCCGATACATGAGCCACGCTGGTGTTTAAGCCACAGGGTTCAAAGTCGGAAAAATTATCAGCTTATAGTCCAGAAAATACGGTAATATATTTAAATATATGAGACAATTTTGAAGTTAAAAATGTGGGAAAGCACCAACTGCTTCATTTCAGCAGCTGGAATCTTCTCATGTTATCTTTTTTTTTTTTTTTTTTACATAAAATAACTTATTATTGGGATATTAAAATACATTACGAGCATTTTGCTTTTCTGTCAAGTCATTTTCTATCTAATTGACAAATTATTCCAACTCTATAAGTAACACAGTAGCAGTAAACCAGGCTTCCCTCCATGTGTTCTTGTTTGCAAACTACAGTGTGTGACTGTGCACATTTGCACATAAAGAAATAGAGACTTGTAGGTACCTGCCCCTCTCCACGGGTCACAGACGAAGGTCACAGAGCTGACAACCCTTTAACAAATTGCAAGTCACTCCACCACCGGGAAAGATCTTCTCTGCGACTCGCTTTTCCGCCGTGTGTCATATCTTGTTCAACAGGTAGGATTTGATGGACGGGAGGAATGCAGGGCCGAGAGATTTGTTTTGTAATGGCGGCTCATTCTTTGGGTGTTCTTAAGCAAACAGAGCGGCGCTATGTCCTGTTTTTACGGGTTTCACACGTCACTGTTCAAACTCTCAAACAGGCTGGTCCCCAAGAGTACATGCAAGAGAGCAAACACTGCTCTAATACTTCACCACTCTGACCTTCTGCTAACTTGATATACACACAGACAAACACACACACACCTTTTACCAATGCGGTGCAAAAGGATGTGTGAAATGTTCGCTTCAGTGTACGATTTGTTTTTTTTGTGTGTGTGTCCGGCTAAATGAGAAGAGGATAATTTCATTTCTTCATGAGTGGCCTCCATGTGCCGACCTAATCGACTTTAATGTGTGTGTGTCAAAAAAAAAAAAAAAGGTGGGAATTCTGTGGGAAAGTTTGAAAGCTCGTAAAAAGATGGATTTTCAAGTACTCCCCAAATTCCAACAAAACGTAATGAAACGGTGCAGTGTCTATTTTTATTAATGGCATGGAAAAATATGGAGGAAACATGCAGTGCTCCCTGGTTGCAGCGCCGAGGCCGATTTTAGTTTATTTAAGCGAGGTAGTTAGGTGTGTATGTGTTTGGGCTTGTGTGTCGCTGCAGTGCTCCTTTACAACGCTGCCAAGCTCCCTGCCATGTTTTTCTTTTCTGCAAACTTAAAGGAACCAAACAACACCCACTGCTTCTATAGATCCCTCCGCCAGATCCTTTCTTTACTGCTCTTTTCTTTTCCGCTTGTTTTAAATCTGCCTCTCATATATGAGGCATTCCTTTGTGGTTGTGTAACATGATTTGAGAGCAAATGAGACCGAGAGATGGACAGAAAAGGAGGGGTTGATGGTGGTGGTGGTGGTTTGTCTTGCTGGGTTTCATGTCCTACTGTGCGCTCATATTTCTCCGCCTGCTTCACGGTTGTGGGTAGCCGGCTTATCGTTGGCATCCTCGGCTCTTTCCGTCATGCGTGGCCTACCTTAATCTCTCTTGTGTATTGTAAACCGCACCTAATAACCCTGCACACGATTAAAGCAAACATCTTAATAACAGCCTCACTCGTTATTAACTCGTGGTTCACCTTCACTTTGTGATATTTCATTTGACATTTGATGTAAAAAAAAAAAAAAAAAAAAAAGACACTGTAAGGCTGATTTTTTTTGTTTTTAAATGACTGATTTTTTTGTTGCTCTACATTTGTTGTTGTGGATTTATCCATAAAATATTGTGCACAGACTGATGAGCAAAAACAGGACTGAGGTGTGGGTGTTTCTCTAGAGGGTGCTGTTTACTGAGGAAACATGCCTCCATCTCTTTTTCCTCTGTGCAGCTCTTGATAATAGTTGCACATGTTGTTGCTTCATAAAGACAGTTTTAAAAATATTATATCACGACAACACACATTTTAAATAATTGCAAAAACAAAAATCCTTGCATCAAATTGATATTTTTCAACATATCTGACTCGACTCTCAAGGAAAAATGACACAAACAAAAATCCATCCGGGATTTCTCAAAGGAAAATTTCTCCAATCTTTGAAAGTGTGTGTGGTATTGTGCTGCGAGGCTCCTTTGACGTGACCGTTGTAATCCCTCCGCATATGTGTGTGTCCTTACCTGTGTGTCCACACAAACATGCAAACGCCCACAAATGTTTACACAAGTTTCATGCAGCTGGCGAGAGCAGATGACGAGCTGTCATCCGCCGGCAGAGCGGAGATGGGGAGGTATGTGGTGTCTGTGGTGATGGCTACACCTGTGCTGTCTGTGATTTCCTGCGGCAGTATTGCAGGGTGTAATCCCTGACATCGCCTGTGTTTACGCTTGTGTTTTAGTTACAGGCCTGATACTTGCATGCTTTGGAGCTTAGATGGGACTTCTGCTTCACTTGCTCCCCGGCTTGGCCTGAGGGCGTCCTCCCCAGCCCCGCCACACACAGCCTCCTCAACTGCATGTGTGGATACAGTAAACACACAGCAGTAGCATGATACATCTTTAAACTGAAGGCTTTAGGTTCTATGAAGTGCACTTCTTGATATCAAACTCAAAACTGTGTCTCTGTAAATCTGGAAAAAGTCATTTATACTTTTTTATACTTCGTCCTAAATTTAGAAGCAGAAACTTTTTTTTATTTTTTCTGTTGATTTGGACCTGCATCGCCGTAACAGGATCATTTACAGGAAACATTAAATTGTGGTCGTTTCCTTATGTACTGAGTATTTGAGGAGGTCTTTTTTTTGTTGTTTTATATGGTTTGTGTTTCGTCACGAGTGACGCCGGCTGCACCGCTGAGGTCATGAATGGGGAGGAGAAAGTTCCAGCGCCAGTGGCTGAACTCACTTTTTATTTTAGTAAATACGCTAAATTTAGACCTCGACCGCGGCCAAAAGTTTGTCCCAGGCTCCCTGAATGACACACCTTTCGAGAAGTGACTCCTAACATCTGCTATTTTTATCATAATCGCACTTTTTCCGCTTGTTTTTGTTCCTTTCTCTCCTCTGCAGACACGCTGTAAATGTTCTGTTTCTCATTTATAAGATTTGTTGGGTGGATTATTATTTAGAGGATCCTGATTCCCCATAAAGGAAGGGCATGCTTCAGCAGTGTTGATGAAAACACTGCTCTGACGTGGGTAGAAGTGGAGAACCAGTGAACGCTCCTCTCTGCTCACACACCCTCCGCTCACCGCTGCCCAGTGAAAGGTCTGTTGTAATGGTGGCATTTCAGCCCTTCAAAGGGAGACGGCCAATTGGATAATGGGACTTGGTTTGCCAGTCTGGGGAGCAAACCAAGATGTGACAGTGCATAAAGTTGCATATGAGAACTTCTGCTGACTGCGTAGAGTCCAGCTCCATATAAGTACAGTATTGCGGTTCTTCTGTATGATGTGACACTGATGAAATCCACCCATTGCTCATCTGTTATTTCTGGGTCTGATTCATTATAGACAGCGTTCTGCTCCACTGTAAAGTGGTCAGCGTTTTCAAACATGGTCCTTCAGGCTTTGTCAACCATGTTTTATTAGTAGCTCGTATTAAATGCTCTAAATAACCCGCGCTGAACTCATGAAGAGCGAACACTTACTGGAATACTATAGCAGTGGTTTCCAAATGGGGGTTCGAGTACCCCTGGGGGTACATTAAAGTACTGTAGGGGGGACGAGAGATTTTCTTTAATCCATTTACAAAATAGCATCTGTGCAAAAATCCTCAGGTTTCTCACTAAGATGTAGCAGCAAAAACACTCGATGCAAAACTGCAAGTTCAATGCGATGTTTGCAACTTTTACTTGTTCGTCTTTTTTTATCTTTTCATTTTGATGCAATTTATTTGAGTATTGACTCATTTTAAAGTCCTCTTCACCTCAAAACAGTTTTTTTCTTCCTGTTTGGAAAATAATATTAATGGATTTTTAATGTAGGAGGAGGAGGAGATGAGCACTTTAAGTTGATAATTACCATATTTTCTGGACTATAAGCCGCTACTTTTTTCTGAGGCTTTGAACACTGCAGCTTAAACACCGGTGTGGCTCATGTATCGGCGGCACGAAGCTCGTTAGCTTTTTACAAGCTAGCAAGCTCCGCGCCGCCGATACATTTAGCCTCGTCACATCAGACCCGGTCAGAGTGGACCACATGAAACTGTTTGAATAAATTCAATAGCAGCTTATAGACAGGTGCGCTCAATAGTCCGGAAAATACGGTATTTATTTTTAGTTTGTTATTATTATTAAAGTCTAATGAACCAGTCACTGATGGTACAGCTCTGTGTTTTACATCTTTCTTTATCTTTTACTTTCAACTAGAATTGCTTTGCGCAGGTTAAGGGGCTGAACAAATACTTCACATCACTGAAAAAAAGATTGAGAACCACTGATCTATATGTGTGAAGTGACATTTGTCTTTTTTTTCCCACAGTGAAGGAATCCAAATGATGAGATGTTGACCTTCCCGGGGACCTTGTGGTGAGTTTATGTGCTTCAACCTCATCATCTCACTGTGTCAGAGTCCTTTGCTGTACACAACACGTGCTGTCCTTATTAGACTAGCTTATAGTTATGTCCCTCTCCATGCTTTTTGCATTCACTAGTGTTATGCTTTGCAGCTTTTGCGGCTCTCCCAGATGTGCAAAAAGTTCTCTAACAAAGTGGAGATATGCCAGAGACTTATAGTGTTACTGTGGTTTAGGCTTATAAAACTGACGCAACTCCTGCTTTTACTGTTGGCACAACTGCTAGCCAAGTGTTGTTAACTATTTAGCTTAACATGAAGAACTGAAACAGAGTTTACTGGGTGATGTTTGTTGTGGTGCGCTTAAAAGATCGTCCTCGTCCTCAGAGTGGCATCTTAACACAAATCATTTAATTACAGTGTTCTGTAGTGTACAGTGAGGGCGCAGCCATCAATACAGCTCTGTGACTGTAGTGTAGCCTGCAGTACTCTGTGTGCTTCAGCGCTCTCCCACATCCCATCAGGCCCCCCTCCCTCCTCCACTGGTAGCCCCCCATCCCTTACTCCCTCTTTCAGCTGGTCCACCCTCTACCAACCAGTGTCTGCCTGTCAGTGTGTCACCCCAGGGTGATGCCCCTCTCTCAGCCCCTCGGGGCCCTTTTGCCTCCGCAGCACTCCATGTTTGCCCAATCATTTGGGAGCCGGATACGGGGATGAATTGTTAACTACAGCAGGTCATCCAGTGCCCCACACCCCCCCCAGCCCTCTCTGCTCTCCCTCGACCTGCTGTTGACTCGTCTCCATGGCGATGGGGCAGGAATTTGTTTTTTTTCTCATGTGTCCGCTGCCAGCCAGCTCCCCGCCACCCTCCGCCACCACCGCTTCCTCTGCTCTTCATCCTCTCCGCCTCGGAGCGTCCAATCAAAAGGCAGCTGGAAGGGGGTCACATGGTGAGGAAGTGTGGAGGGTGCATCCCACTGAGTGGTGCTGTCTCTGGAGCTTTGCTCCGAGGCCTCAGGGAAAAACCTGTGTCATTTATTTTGTAGGAAAGTGAGAACAGTCATCAATGATTTCCTGACTCATTCTTAGCGGCATTTAAAAATGCAAACGTATAAACAAGTTTGGAGGAGGTTACATTGTTGGTGGGGTCATACCTACATGTGGTTTATAATACGTAACTTATAGGGTAAGCTGCTTAAATCCTCCTCCTGCAGCCATTGTGATGGCCTTGGTTAACATCATTTTCTGTTTATTTCCTGCCATGCCATGATTAAGAGAAACCCTAAACACTGCAGACCTCTATACATTATGTGCACCAATCTATTTCCTCACTTCACTTCATCTCAAACATGTTTCTTTATTTCTGAACAGATCTAAAGTTATTTCTTTGCGAACATAGTTTTACACAGTCTGATTCCCACCATTGTCTTGACATATCGACAGGCTCAAGTGCATGTATGTGTGACTGTGTGTTTGTGTGTTTGCCCCCACATGTGTTATTAGCTTAGGGCAGGTGAGTGTTTGCCGACCCGTCTCCCTTTATGAGATCAGTGTTTGCCCAAGGAATGCACCATGTCCGATTTGTCATTGACTCTTTTTGTTCAGCTCATCCAACCGGTGCAGTGCGATGAGGTTGTGCTGTGCCCCAGCAAGTGAACAATATCTGCTTTACTTTGTCATTTCCTCTTTGGCTATTTGCTTCTTGGGACACGGTGGAAAAGTATTGAGGAGGGATGAAAGTGAAGAATCTCCAGTGAGAAAATTATTTATCAAACGATCATGATCTTCTTCTTCTTCTGCTCAGTTGAGAGAGGAAATTACACCAGTCACCAGTTTTCAGTCGTCAAGCAAAGTGAAGCGACCAAGAAAGAAGTTTCATATCGTGCCTGACCAGAATAAATTTTCTAACCAGGCACATCCTGTAGATGCAGATGAACTCTGATGATGAGCAAAGTTGGCTCCTTCACTTTGTGGTAATGAGGAAGCCTCAGCAAACAGATTCCTCCCCCTGCACTGGAGTGGTGACCAGAACCATGACATGATCGCAGCTTCTCATGCTTGTTTACTTCCACACAATTTTTAATCTACAATATTTTACTTGGTATTGAGTATTTATGGTGTTTTTTTGTGTGTAAAAATGTGTACACTACTGATTGTTGGTGCATATGTATATTTGAATTTGCGTGCATGTGCGCCTGTGTGTGTTTGCGCGGCTGTCGTCCTGTGCCACCATCTGGGTGGTCCTCATGCCTGGTTTGATGGTAATCCCCCCGTCCCATAAATCAGTGTCCGGGCTCTGGCCGGGAGCTGAGGTTGTGTGCCTCACTGGAGCGAGGGGCTTGAGGCACTAAGCCGAGACCCCAGCCGCTGCCCTGCCCTGGGCTGGCCACACGTCAGCTCTCCACACCAACTTTAAAATAACTCGTCATGCATGGCTGCCTTCGGGAAATGGCCCCAGCTCCAAGTGCATATGAGCCACCAACAAGGACACCGTCATAAACCTGATCACAACCAAACTTTCTCTCTCAATGTCCAACTTTTTGCAACTTTTTCACTTTTATATTGTTTCTGTGAATTATTATCGAAATGTATTTGATAATAATAGAAGTTGTTTGTTCAGTCTAGTGGCAAAGTGACTCAAATAGCCTCCTGGAGACCTGCTCTCTGTTCAGATGTTTCCGTCTGACTGAAAGTGCTAAGATTAAAGTCCTATGTTAGTCTTTGTAGAGCCTGTACCTCTCTGTGAGAATGAGGAGGGAGGATGAAGGCCTGTCCGAGCTGTCTGGCTTGCATACAGCTCTCCACTGAGCTTTTATCTAGGGAGATTGGTCGCAGCTCTGTCTAGATCCGACTCCCAGGGAGTGCATAGTCCTGAGACCTGTGGCATTAATAAAGATAATGCTGTTTGGAATAATAACAGTCAATTCTGTCCAATAGAGGAGCGAGACAACAGACACAAGTGTAGTGGAATACAAAAGAAACCAAGATTAAAGGCTGAACAGTAGGTCTGTGCACCTCTCGGTCTCTTTGGTGGGAACTGATGGAGCCTATATCAACATGCTCACATACAAACAGCGCTGAGTGGGACCCTATGCCAATTTTGACCCTGGGTGCCATGACGCAGAAATGCAATTTGTTCTTTTGTCTGCCGAGATCACAGAGGGAGAATGGTGACTTGTCTTTGCTTTAATTTTTTTCTCATTTTTTTTTCTCTTGCGCCCTTTTCTCTCTCTCTCTGTTCCCCATTGCCTTCAGTGAGTGCAATTTAGTTTGATGAGCAGGTGGTCTTTTTTTTGAGTCTGACAGTGCCTTTGGCTCCCACCTCTGGCGTGTGGGGCTTTCACTCGGAGTCAGTCATGTAGGCCCGGATTAGGAGGGCGGAGGAGGAGGAGGAGGAGGAGGAGGAGGACGTCCAGTCAGAGCCTTGGTATTGGCGACCTTAACGCCCTGCAGTCAGAACCACGCAGAGTGCAGCTTGAAAGAGTTATTTTGTTGCTTAAGCTTTCAGACGCACCCCAGATGGCTTTTGTGCTGGACGGGGACATGCTTCGGGACAGGGTTAAAGCAACAGAGCCCTTCAGGCCTGGTGAGTCTCCGGGCTCAGCAGGTAAAACACTGTGGCTGAGACTGTTTCTCGAACCGAAACAAAACAGAGCCCCAACAAACACACACTCCCAAACACAGAGTGAGATTAGAGCTTGTGACCATCCACCCAAATTAGCGAAGCATTTCGTCTGATGATGGGACAAAAGCGAAGAGACGCTCGTGCTCTGTCTGCATTTTCTTTCTCCTCTTGTTCACTATTTCTTCATCGCTGAGAACCTGCACCGACCAAATTATGACCTGCTTTCACTGCTCCTACCTTTGATCTCGGTTTCATCACACGGTGCTAATTAACCGACCCTGTTACCACTTAAGGGAGTTTATGGTCCATTAGATTATCTGTCCAGCATTCCTTTGCAATAACCTCCATGGTGACGCCCAGACAAGCGATCGATATGTTGTCGGTAATGCTGAACAGGTGTGCTGCTGCTGCTGCTGCTGTCGATCTCACAGGAGATAGAGACTGGGACAAGTGAAAGCTGCCATCAGTCCAGTGTGTTATATCAAACTGCATATGATCAGAATAAAATCAAATAATGCAATCATGTAACCTTTGTAGAGGCAATGTGCAAGTTAAATAACATATATCCTCTAGTATGTATGTGTCAGTCATTAGAGACGATTGAGAGGAAATCAAACCGTCACCCCGCAGAGTGCAGCTGACATGAAGACGGTGTCAGAGTGAATAATCGAGTGGTAACAACACAGCGAGAATATCAGGCGATGGTCTTTGAGGTCTGAGCTGTAAATCACAGTGGGAGGAGTGACTCGGTTACAGCGCTCTGTTAGCCATTCTGGGTTTGTCCCCCAAGTGTTTATCATGGAGGTTTCACAAGTGGCCACTTCGACTCGCGCTGATAAACAGCAGGGATTGGATCCAGACCCTGCTGGGTTCGAGCTGGAGCCCTGGGGCTTGTAACCACACAGACCGGGAATGTTAGTCATTTGTTTATTATTGCCGATATTCGCCTGCTCCTAATCCTCGGCTGGATTAGCTGGATTAGATGTGTTCCTCGTTTCTACCTTTTTTCCACTGTTGTGACATTTACACGAGGAGTTTTGCAGGTTTTGTTAACGTGCACACGAACAATGCGCACACACATGGACCGTGTGCCGAATGCGTCTATAAGTGGGCCATTGCACATATGTTGCTGAAGGATGTTTGTAATCAAGGCAGTTTGACAGATATCCCCTCTAACTCCATCCAATTTAATGTTGTGATCAGGGTCAATAGGAAAACTCTGTTACTGTGGCTGGTATTTTATCTAATGCCAGGGCATCTTGCTTTGTGGCCGTGCTTGTGGCTAAAGGAGTGTTTGGATCCAGCAAATTTAGGGCTCATTCGCTCTTTTTTTTTTCAAACGGAAACACTGCAGAAGCCCTGTAGGAACCAATTAATCAAAGAGGCTGAATGTCAGCGCGGCGTCACTGCAATCGGAAATTACTGAAGTCATGAAGGAGGAGAAAGTGGTCAGAGTGGCGCGTACGTGTCTGTTTTTGTGTGTCGTGAAACTATTGGCTGAGAGTCACCTGGATCGGAGCGTTCAAGCCTGTGTGACCTTTCGCGGAGCTGATCCCGAACGCTGCGTAAATCTGTTTCCAGTTTCAAAACACGGCCACGCACACGCTCATTAACATGCCGTACTCTGTCACCCACGCCGTGTTTTTGTGGGTGAGAAAGTCCCGCGAATCTGCACAAACACCCCGCACACCATTCCCCAGTTCCTCCCACAAACACACACAGAAGCAGATCATGCTGCAAGACTGACAGGCGTATAACATGTAATCATCTCTGCTTATTATACTTGTGTGTGTGTGTGTGTGTGTGTGTGTGTGTGTGTGTGTGTGTGTGTGTGTGTGTGTGTGTGTGTGTGAGGCCAAAAGGTTAAGAATGATGGTTCATACTTCTCTGTAATAGCTTGTCTGGGTGAGGAGTGCATCTCACTGTGTAGCTCACTAGATTTATAGCAGAACCAGCTCAAGTTTCAACCACATCAAGTCACAATTAAGACTCCATAGGTCATTGGTTAAATATTAATAGTGTGTAGGTATCACATCATTTGCTGGAAACCCCACATAAAACATGTGAGAGCAAAAGTAGCACAGAGCATTGGAGTGATGGGGAAAGCAAGTCATGATTTGAGTGAGAGAGCATCGTATATCCTGTACAGTTCACTGGTGTTACCATATTTAAATTATCATATTTCAGCGCACTTGTCTATAAGCCGCTGTTGAATTTATTCAAACAGTTTCATGTGGTCCACTCTGACCGGGTCTGATGTGATGAGGCTAAATGTATCAGCGGCACGGAGCTTGCTAGCTTGTAAAAAGCTAACGAGCTTTGTGCCACCGATACATGAGCGACACCGGTGTTTAAGCCGCAGGGTTCAAAGCGTCAGGAAAAAGTAGCGGCTTATAGTTCAGAAAATACGGTACTGTGTGGAAGTGTGGGGCCACACCTACAAAACAACCTTATAATCAATGCGCACATTACATAAAAAAGAGCTATTCGTAAACAAAAAAAGTAAACAATGCAGGATATGATGAACACACCAACGTACAGTTTTTAAAATGACACAGCTTAAAGTTTGGGGATGTGGTAGGAGACCAGACTGCTACCTAAACATACAAAAACTGTTCAAAGACAGAGTAACAGAGTAAACCGGAAACAGCATTATGCTCGGACCAATTTAAAAAGTTTGTGTATTTCCATCTGTGGGGTGTTGATGAAACAATTAATTTGTTCTTTTTTGTGTGTTTTTGTTTTGTTGTGTTTTTCTTAAATAGCTCAATTGGAGTAGTTTTTGAATTTATTCGAACGGTTTCATGTGGTCCACTCTGACCAGGTCTGATGTGACGAGGCTAAATGTATCGGCGGCACGGAGCTTGCTAGCTTGTAAAAAGCTAACGAGCTTCATGCGGCTGATACATGAGAAACACTGGTGTTTAAGTTTAAAGCGTCAGAAAAAAGTTGCGGCTTATAGTCCGGAAAATACGGTAAACAAAATAAAGGTACAAAAACCAGACTAAAAACTGCAACAAAATGTAGCCAGCCTTAGAACAGTCAAGTCTCAAATGATTAAAAAAAATAATAATAATGATTAAAAAAATTGAAAATCAGCTGGATTGAAGCTCAGTAAAGACTCGACATACTTCAGATCACTCAGCAGAGACACTAATGTTTGGTGTTGAGTGTTTCACCTTCCCTCTCCGTCCTCCCTCCCCCTGCACAGAAAACCTCTTTACTTGCTGCACATGTAAACTGTTCAGCTGAAGCAATCACAGCTGAGCTTCATGGGGTGTTAGTTAATTGGCAGTTTTTTGCTAAGTGCAGATATGCTTCACTATGCATATCTTCCTCAATGTCCCTTGCACCGTTTGCCTTTTTTAAAGTGCCCTTTAATTGGCTGCACAGTCACAGTCTCCTGCTTTAACCGTCCCCTGTGGTACCTGGATGTGGCCTATTTGACCCCGAGGCCCTGGGGTGAAAAGCTTCTCGTTTGCCGTGTTTTTTATGGTCGAACCTCCATTTTTTTTTCTCTCTACCTTTGTTTCTGTGGTTAATATGAGATTTGAAGGTGATCTCTTTTTCGTCGGGACAGCGCCGGGCCTCTGAAAGCAAAATCCGGTCTGTTTCAACACCTTTCCATAATCTGTACCTCGCCTGTGTTTGTGTGAGTGTCCATCAGCCTCAGTCAGGCAGATCTGTCAACATGGTAACATGCCTGCCTCCTCAGCCCCAAAGACAGGCCTCAGGTTTGGGCTCTTGAGGACCCTCGTAGGCTAACTAATAGATCTGACCGTGCCTTCTCCCAGCACACCAGCCACTTCCAACTGGGCTGCATCAGCAGTACTCAAAGACCTGAGAGTACTGTGATCCCACCATGGGGTGTATGGCTGTGGCTCCGGCTGCACTACACTTTAATCCCCTTCCCTTTTAACCACAATGGGAAACATGTGCTTACTCTGTGTAGGGTACAGGCCCACCATGGGAGAGGCTGTTTACCTTCGCTCTAAAACTAACATTTCACAGCTCCCGTGACCACTCCTGGTCACTCTGTTTACTGCGTTCAAAATGGGACACCAGATCATGTGATGACGTTTTTATTTGCCACCAGATGATTCATCACCACTGCTTCTTGTAAACAAAACTGTCTCCTCACGTTCTATAATTTTAAATGCAAATTAGTGTTTTTTCTGCAGTGTGTTTACCAAAGGAGGACGGTTGGGCTGTTTGATCTGTCTTATTAAAGAGCTGCTTGATATGAAGTTTCCTTTTCAAAAGTGGGTCAGCACGTGACACTGATTATTGCACATCTTTGCTTCTCAGTGAAAGTCCAAAAACCAACATAATCCACCGTGTAGGATCTTCTGCAAATGTAGGGAGTATATCTCTTCAGGTTTTCATCACCTAAAGTAGTTCAAGGTCATGGTCCTGGTCCCTTAAGTTCCAGTTTCAGTTGTTAGAGGCAAAAAAAACAACAGAGGTAAAGTGATGTAAAACCAAGACGGTCATATTCAAACCCAGGAAACAGGAAGTGCACTCCAGGTGAAGATACTATATTTTTGTTTATTCCACTATTGCAGCGGTCCCTAACCCTTTTTGCACCACACACCGGTTTAATGTCGGCATTATTTTCACGGACCGGCTTTCAAGGTGTGGCAGATAAATACAGCGAAAATAATATAACACGACCGGCATAAAAAGTTGTCCTCTTACCCTTTGCAAAGAAGCTCT
>OOFC01051041.1:7226-21382 GCA_900323345.1 Pseudochromis fuscus
ACGATGTGGTGGACAGTGGAGTGAGGCGTCCCAAACATCCTGAGACCACCTGTATGATGCCCCACCTGCAGCCAGAAGAGGAACACCACGTGGCACCCATCCATGTCTGGGCTCCTGGTGAAGAAGGTCTAGCAGCACTGCAGAGACACTCTGCTCAGCCTGAAGTCTGGCCTGGTGTCCCCCTGATCCAACAGTCTGTCCAGTACAGGAACAGCCAGGTTGATCTTGCAGTACAGGTGACTGGTCTGGATCAGGAAAAGAAGAGAAGAACAGGAAAAAATGCCTAATTAAACAATAGCTGCATAATTACCTCCGCCAAGGAGGTTATGTTTTTTGCCGGCGTTTAACTGTCTGTTTGTCTGTGTTCAAGATAACTCAAAAACGGATTTTGATGAAATTTTCAGGATATGTTGGAAGTGGGAAAAGGAAGAACTGATTTCATTTTGGGGGTGATATGCAACACCGTCTGGATCCAGGAATTTTTTTAAGGATTCTCCTCACAAAGTCCCTCCTCGATGGCATCCATCTTGATATGCTAGCGCAAGCGCAGTGCAATTTCTCGCACCCTCCGCGCCCAGGCGATGCACTCACATTTTTGGAGCTGTCCGCGGACGCCTCCGTGCCTGTCCGCTCGAGCGCTTCCTGACGTGTTCCATGACATTTACGTGACGCGGACCCTCGTGCACCAACGTGGACATGCGGACGCGGAAAGTATCAATTGGCCTTAACAGTGCTTGGCGGAGGTCTGCGCTCTCAGAGTGCTTTTCTAGTTAAAAAAGGTAAACCAAGATCACTTCAAACATACAATAGAATAAAATCAGGGGTCATTTAAGAAATATGAGAAATTTAGATTAATGACTGTCCCATTGTGGCATCTGTTTTAGTGCTTTACTGTTTTTAAAAAATACAACAATCAGTTAGGTCTCTGTTTATATTGCAGTAAACAGGATATAGTGGGTACAAAAAAAACAATTCAGTTTCTTTGTCTGCTTGAGTAATTTAGTGGTGATGATAATAACAGTATATTTTTTCTAGTATTTTCTGTGTAATAAAGAGTCGCCACTGAGCCACTGATCTTGTACAGGCTCTTTGCTCTGTCTGTTGCCATGTTTTCTCATCTCAAGCACAGAACAAACACATGCAGTACACACTCATCCTCTCACACACCAATACACATAATTAATGCGGTGAAGCTGTTTGCCTGCTGCTTTCAGATGTCACTATTTGGCTGAGAAACAAAAGAAAAGCTTGATTTCCCTTCCTGTGTATTTATTACAGACAGCTGTTTTGTTTCAAACAATCACTGATGGTGGTTTTAATTAACAGCTTCCCAAAGCACAGTTAGGCATTACCCAGTGCAGACATGCTGTTAACCTTACTTACTAACAGACTATGTTCATTCTTCCTATCAGCATTCAGTTTAATATATTCAAGACTTGAGCAGGTGCATATTGAGCAGTTTGCTCAAGTGTTGTCAGAATTTTGTTCAATGTCTTAATTCTTATCATTTTTCCAGTTTGTCCTCCACTCACTATCTAAATAACCACATGTAATAATCAGCACCATGGATACAGGGTGAGACTACAACCACAACTACAGACAAAGAAATCTTTATCTGATGCCACCAAAGAGTGATTTCCCATCTTATTACCTCGGCCAAGTAGGTTATGTTCTCACCTTCACTGGTGTCTTTGTCTGTTCATCTATTTGTTAACAATATTACAGCAAATCATCCCTATCTGGTGTAAAAGGTGAGTATTTTAATGAAGTAATGTTGCTATTTCACCTGAAGAGGTCAACAATGTTCAGTCTACGGCAGCAGTTCCCAACCTTTTTAGACCGTGCACCACCTCTGACTTCCCAACGTACCAGCAACGCCTCCCCAATAAAAGATCCAAATGGCCACTTATCATAAGGCCCGACATATACAGAAGCCCAGTGTGTACACAAACGACAATTTGCGTGCATTTAAATCTTTAGATGCGTGTACTTTGTGGTATTAACTTCACATTTTATGACATGGGTTCAGGGTTTTGCGCTTTGAGGACAGGTGTCCTGGCCGGCCAGACACAGGGACTAAAGACAAAACCTTATGATGCCTGGGTGCACGTGCACAGGGATCTTGGGCACATCCTAACCCAGAGGTACTCAATCCTGGTCCTCGAGGACCGCTATTCTGCATGTTTTAGATCTGTCCCTCCTCCAACACACCTGATTCAAATGATCGTCAGCAGGCTTCTGCAGAGGTCGATGACGAGCCGATCCTTTGAATCAGGTGTGTTGGAAGAGGGACACATCTAAAACATGCAGGATAGTGTTCCTCGAGGACCAGGATTGAGTACCCCTGTCCAAACTGCTAACTGCACATGCATGGCAAGGTTAGTTTTGCATCTTATCCAGCTTATGTTGGCAAACACAAACATACCAGACAGGAAGTGGATGATGCACAGACTCTCTCCGCCTTTCGGACCTTCGGGACCCCAATCCAGCCTTACAGCCATCATCATCTTCTTTTGGCAAACTGATGAGATCCCCTCCGGATATGCTACAATTTCCATCCATCTTTTGCCGGTTAGTGCAGTTAAACAGCACAATGACTCCTTGTCTTTTGATTTTGCTGCTTGACTCCTTGTAAACAACTGGCGCTTTCCCACCACATGGTACATACTCCACTCCACTCGAAAATGTCCCGCTTTTTGCCCCTTGGCTGCACGCGCATATCTGTGATGACGTTGCACAGAAATCTATCTATGACGCTAGCTGAGTTTCTTCTCCGTGGCTCATTCCAACGCAGCTCTCCGTTTCTCTTGCCTCTCTTCATCCGTTTTCACTAGCATTACTGATTTTAATTTTTTATTTCACCCCTGACAATTTCCCTGTTTCTAATCAAGTCTCCGTAGGCCGCCATTACCCTTTTCAAGTCGTGCACCCCCTAGCGGCAGCTTGCGCACCACAGGTTGGGAATGCCTGGTCTACGGCATGGCTTCATATTGGTTATTGTCCTGGGAACTTGTACACACTAGATTATAAATAAATATAATACAGCATTTCAAAAAAGCAAAACAACATGATGATAACAATAGAAAAAATGTATAATGATCCAGTGATATAAAAAAATCGGTCTAATAAAATCTAATACTAGTGAGATGAAACTCACCGGTTACAATTCATTTAAAGTGTTTAGCTGAACTAATGTTTAGCTGAAAATTATGTGTGGGATTTTCAGTTTTATGGCATCTTCCTTTATCAAGAACATGTGGTTTATTAAACTGCAGTATCATCAATTCAACACCAGAGGGAAGCAGAGGTTAAAAATATAACTTCAGTCCCCTGCTGATGACCACATGCTCTTATGGATTTTAGGATTTATTCCCTAATTGTCTAATGATGCTTGTATGTAGTCTATGTGCTTATGCTGTGACTCTGTGTTTTAATACGAAGCAGATGTTTTAGGGCTCCTCAATGACCTATTCTAAACTTCTGGTTTGTGTTAAATATTTTATCAAATATTTTAACAAACGTATCCATGCTCCAGAAAAAATACTAAACAACACTGACTTGCAGAAATATGGCATTGGCACCAAGTCAGGTTACAAATCAGGTGTTTTTCTAATGTGGTTGTTTGAGAAATCACCACTTCATCAAACTGCCATAAATCAGCAGAATGTTTAATATATTCACATTAGAAATTAGGATTGTGTTTTGTACTCAGAGAGGCCATGAAGGTCTTCTGAGCACAATATTAGTGGAAGTCAGGCACATATAAAATTAAAATATATTGTAGCAGATGGAAAATGTTAGCCGCTGATGTGCCAGATGGGAAATGTTGCATGTTAATTATGAAGAAAAAGGCACAATTTAGACTAAAGCATATTAGGGCAGATGGCAGATTGTGAAAAGCTATTATTTCTGACCAAAACTCCCCCGTGATTAAAACCAAATGAAGTGAGAAAACAATGTTGATACAGTTTGTTTTCTGTGGATGGTTGAAAAATGTTTGGTATGAACAGTGACATTTTTTGACATTTGGTTCACACTGGGGAAATACTTCATTACCATACTAGGAAGCCACTTAAAATACTATATACTATGTATATTAGATACTAAATGAACTTTAACAAATTATACACTTTACAATGATTTTAATTTGGTGGGAAAATATGCACCTGGGCAAATCCTGATAAAAGTAGCTGCATGTCAACTCACAAGGCTTAGAAGTAACTCCAAGTAACTAACTTCAAATAACATGTTGAATAATGACACCACTGAGTCACACTACCAGCATGTTGCAACTGCAGGGTTGATAACAATCTATCTATAAACCTTGTGCTGCACATATCCTCAGAAAACTTGATGCTTTGATTACAATTAGACAAAATATCCAGAGCAGATATATAACTTATATACAGGAAACTTCATGCAATACGATGCATGTTTGTGTTGGATATTGACATTTTACAGTGTTTTGTAACTTAGAAACCTTTGTTTTCTCTAATTGGCCTACTTTTTCTATCTTTAACAATTATACAATGTTTAATTTAACACTTAGGCTCAGTGAAAAAACAATAAACCAATGAAACTTTTCAAGACAAATAACATTTTCTCACTAAAAACCCTGTAGATCACATTGTGACAAATACTTTCCTCAAGCAAATTAGTGAAAATTAATGCAGCCTTCATGTCGTACTCAGCTTCTTAATGATATCTTTCATTAGTTTAAAAAGAAAATCAAGTAGACGTAAAAAGTCTTGTTAACTATTCATTGTGCCAGTATTTAAGACACAATTCATGTTTTTTTGTACCTGTAGTACACTTTCAGCTGCATCATTTAGTTCCTCAAAAAAACTGCTCCAAATTTGACACTGACCCTGAAACACCCCTCTACTAAACATACATAAGTTTCTACTCAAACCTTCATCTGAGGAGACTGTTGCATCAAGTCTGTTTCCAGGAATGTTAAGAGAGGTTTCAGCTTCACAGATGCATCACCTCTTGCAGCCTTCAGGTTGTGCTGTTGCTGCGTCTCCCACCTCTCCGCTTGAATGGTAGACGTCTTGTTTGCCTGCATACTGGCCCGGTATCCACCTGGAAGTGGTACAAAAGCACAGTTGTGCAGGAAGCTTCTGCAATTTCCTCCCTCTTGCGTCACAAACGCATTACTGTGCCTCTCACCCAAACCACAACCACATGGGACCCGGTGCAGCACTGGAATTTTCCCACTGACAAAAACACATTAACTGTGCTCGAGCTTTGGACTGAAGTGGATCGTTGGGTCGAGCTGTTGCTGTGATCCCTTCGATGAATGAGCCTCTTCTTAGCAGCACCTGTCATGTATTAGGAACAAATGAAGTACAGTGTCTGTTGAAATGTTCCCACCTACTTTATTATCTACAGTTAATTTGAATGTCCCTTGGGAATTTGTTTAATCTCAACAGACGTTCTTGCTCTTAATGTGAGTTGTTCTGTTTTTTTTTTTTTTTCTTGTTTCTTTGGCTCCATCAGTCCTCCCCTGATTCTTCATGAAACATTTAAAACTGCTTGTTGGTCTGAAATTCAGAGACAGAAACAGATAAAGATTACAGATCACACAGATTCTCCTTGCTGCAAAATGCAGCATTCAGACTGATTAAAAATTTAAAAACAGTGGATAAGGTCCAAAAATACATCAACCATCAAAAAACAACAGTCTCTGATATTACTGGAAAATTACACATGGATCCAAAACTTTGTCAGTGACTCACCAGTGTGTCATCTTTGGTTTCAGGTATCACGATTGTTCTAAAGTGCTGTGGATACTGTATCACTCCACTTCCAAGCATTAGAGAGGGGCAATTTGTAGAGAAACAGAGTAGCCATTACTGCAGCAGGGAGTTCAGTTTACAGTTCGGTCAAACCTCAAGCCAGGCGGCTATTGTTTGCTTCCACCTACAGAGAAATGAATCTTGCAAGTTTCCCTGAAACCTATAATAGCATTTTCATCAGCTTCACCCAGAAACAATCTCAAGTGAGTGGAAAAGTCCACCCTCCGGCAGTTTTAATTCACTGCATTATTAAATAAGAGAAGATAGAAAACAGATCAATTTACCACTTGGACGGTGATCAATGCTGCAACATGATCACAACAAAACAACAACCTTGGGCCTTTTTTAATGAACATTTTGTCTACAAGAATTAATATGAATGAAGGCAAATTGTGGTGCATAAAAGAGGCTGTATACTTTCTCAAACTTCACTCCAAGCACTTATCCAGCTACAGTATTTACAAGTACATCATCGGGTAGTTACTGTATCAAGTGGATTTTGCAGTGCAGTCATCTACAATGTGTTTCTTTCAATGTAAAGATACCTAAGTACTTTAAAACCAATGTTTTCATGACATTTACAACTTACTTAAACTGTTTTATATATTGTTACACGGTCTAGCTGAAACAGTTTTGCAGATACTAATGAACACAATAGATCGTTACTGGCATAGACTTCTGAAGGTTATAAAAAGTACATTTACTGGTACTTTCAGTTCAGAACTACCCAGAAAATTACAGATTGAAAAACGTTTGTATACAGAAAATGGATTTTCTTGCTGCTTCAGTATCTGTAATTTAGGTTATTTAAACTACATTTAAAATGTTATTATCTGTATGTGCTGTACACTGTTAGAAAATAGTGTACTTTCACAGCATAGTGAATCTTTGAGTGTTTCTACCACCATGCATACTGACACAGTTAAGTGTGCTACATATGTATAACATGCTTAGAATTTGCCTGTATGTTTGCCTGGACTGCATACATCCCAGCATAGTCAAAACTCAGATTATATCTAAATTGATGATGAAAAAAAATGAAATCATATTTTTATGTCCTGTTTCTAATGATGTAGACAGAACACAGTTTATCAGAGCTTTCATATGCAGAGCAACGCAACTGAGTTTAGACACCAGTCAAACATCGTCTCTCTTTGCCTCACAGTGTTGTAAAGAGGTCTCAACAGCCACTGTAAACAAAAACACAAAGGGGTTTGTTATTGCAAATCCTTCCAACGAGATCGGGAATAATAATAGAATTAATTATTGCGATACATCTGTCTTCACATCCTATAGTAATATATTCATGCTCAATGCAAAATGGATGACAGAGATGAATCACTGAACTGAATTTGAACTCACACGGGTCAGTTTTAATGACACGATGAATCATCTCCTGCATTATCAGAAATAACATTTACATGCACATCAACTCTTTTTGGCAGGTAAGTGGAACCAAATCACCAGCGGGCCATAATGTGAGGGCTAAAGATGGTATCGCCTTTACCTCGCTCTATGGACTGACTTTCATGCATGGCTGCTGTTCAATTTTTATCTCCAGGAGTTGCTAGGCGACAGGAACATCCTAATTGCAAGTGTATTCTGGGAAATGATGGGACCAATAACTGAATTCTCTGTAACTTATTATCTGCCTTCAACATTGTTATCATATAGTACAGTGAAATGGAAGGATGTCATGTAAATGGACTATCTAAGTATATAGCAACACCGCCGTACGGTAAGTACTCTGTGTGGCAACCATGATGTCATCTTAATTATTGTATTCTCATGGTCACATTAACAGCAATAACTAATGCTGCAGTGTATTAGCTGAGTCCCTATCACCTGTCAGAGGGCATCCAGTTTCCCCTTTCTTGGTGATAAGTACTCCAAGTCACCACCTGACTGATAACGCTGCCCTTTAATTAAAATGGTTTTTTTTTCTCCATCATCTTCAGTTAAAAAGCTCTACAGGTAAGATGAACTGCATAACTGCATTTTATGTCGACTAGTTTTTCTTTTATTGCTCTGCCCACTGAATTCTGCACAGAATACATATTTCATCAACATTACAGATTTACTTGCTGATCATGACTCAAAGGAATAAAACACAATCTTTACATCAATTTGAGAAAAGTACTTATGTTTGTAATGCAAGGCAGAGTTCTGTTTATTTATTTATTTCACTTTATTACTTCATTTCACAGGGACAAGGCTCATTGATCAACAGAATAAAGAAGCAGTACTACAAATGAGTTACACAGTTAGTATTGAAAACTTGCCAGAAGTTAAGCTTGCAAAAACAAAACAAATATCCCCTTTTGAATTTATATTGTACAAAGTAGTTGCAGTAGAAATCTGCCACGCAGGCGACTCACGGGAAACAACCACATTACAGTTTAATGCTCTGAAGACATTCAGCTGGTATTATAAACTTCCCACTGAAACCTGCTGAGCTGAATTCAGTGATATTAAGGGGCACAGTGAAAGCACTGGGCTGCTACAGTGAACAAATAACAATATATTGTAATACCACAGAGAGACACTTAGTAGAAGTCTAGGAAATCTGGATGAATCCCACCAAAAGCATAAAAGATTCTTCTCTGAACAGTGTGAAATTGTGTCTGATACTTTGCTGATAAGGGGGTGGTAACATGGTTGTACCTTTTGTTATGTTAAGTAGCCTTGATTATCTCCTCTGATAGAAGGCTTAGCAGGAGAGACGTAGCTGAACATAACACTGGAGCAGGCTGAATGGCAGCACACAAATACTGCTACAGTGGTGCATTTTGAACAATGCAATGTGGGGAATGAATGGTAGCAGGGAGCATGTTTTAAATAAGGATGCTATTAGTAAATATAATAAATGATTTATTGTTTCCAGTGGCTTCCTCTCAGCCAAAAGTTGCTACCCACATAACAGAGCATTGTTAGGAGGACTGGAGGAAATTGAGTTCTTGATTCTAGACACTATTTTTAAATAGCAAATGGCACAGACATGAACACAAAACAGGTCCCCTGCTGTCTTGTTTTATTTTTGTTGACTGTCTAAGAATATGCCAATAATAGTGGATGAGTTGAAAAGACCCGGAGCCAGAAAGCGATGGAAGCCAGACACATTTGTTTCAAAGGCAAACTCAGTCTAAAAAGAAAATACCTAACAGTCGCTGAATAAATTATATAAACATTATTGAATGTTCTTTTGCTGTGCAGATCCCTGCACCAGTGACCCGGAGGATTATTTCAACTGACAGTACATCTGCAGCAGTGAAACAGCCACTGAGAAATAAGCTGATCATGCTGTGAAAGAAACTTAATAACCTGTCCGCCTCGCTTAAACAGCAACGAGTTTTGATTTCAAATAAATCCTTTCTGAAATTTCAATTACACCATCAAAGCTGTAATCTGCCCTCAGTGGGACAGAGTTGTTATCGCAGAGTCCAGTGAATGGTCAGCACAGCAATGCTGACAGAGAGTTCAATAACACCATGCTCGTCATTATGATTCCTTCCACCCCAGTGGCTTCGAATAACACTGAAAATAAGAAGTGTCACACAACAGGTATTAATGTTTTTGTAATGCCTTTTATCACCACAGGGGGTGGTAATGTGTTGAAAATGCACCAATGCCAAAGCCATTTTCAGGTTATTTTTTCTTCCATTTTTAAATTTAAACCTGCACCAAATCACCAATAAACCATGTAATATGAAGGCTAAAGGTGGTATCCTCTTTACCTCGCTCTATGGAATGACTTTCATGCTCAGCTGCTGTTCAATTTTATCTCCAGGAGTTGCTAGGCGACAGCAGCATCCTTATTGCATGTGTGTACTCTGGGAAATGATGGTAGCCATAAATGAATTCTATAACTTATTATCAGCCCTCCACTCTGCTGTGATGTGGGTCAGTGAAAGTGAAGAATGCCATGCAAATGGGTCATTGGGTCATTTAGTCGAGTCATTTCAGTGTTTACTTTGTCCTGAATGGAGACCCAGACAGACTGGGTGTAAACGTTTCAGCTCTGGTCCCCAACTTAGAAAGGTTACATGAGATTTTAGACTGAATTTATATGTCATTATTCAATCAGCCTATTTAAGCTAAAATCAACTAATTTAACAATATTTTAAGACACATTCAACCTATTTTTTCAAATTAATGCACATATTTTAGAAGACCACACAAATACACAATAGGGTTAAAAACATGCATTTGCTAGATTGGCAATTTACTTTTTGAACTCAATATTATTATTTTGTTGTTTTCTGATAGCAATATAACATCTGAACATCAAGATTGCAATGACAAGTCACAGAACTGAAAGAATGAGGAAAAAAAAGACCATTAAGTCTAAAATTGATCCCAGCTTAGGTCACTAAAGGTCACGAAAGAAAACCCACAACCATTATGCTCAAACAGTACAGAGTACTTCTGTAGTTTCTAATTTTAAAATAAATACATCTTGATTCCAGTATATTGGTAAACACCAAGTATTGCAAATCAATGTGCATCAAAACCAGCAAAAAGCTGGAGGTAAAAAAAAAGGCAACAGATACAAACCTTAACATCGACTAAACCAGGATAACTTCATCTTCACAGGTGCAGCCATGGATTGCCCACAGGCAGTGTGTTTTCTCTGCAGTGAAATACTATCAAGCAACTCTATTCAGGCATCCCATCTATCACAAAGCAGCACTGGACAAAATGGTTGGAAACTACTGATCTGGCGTACAGTAACGACAGCATTTTAAGCAGGAAACATTCTCTGCAGCCACCACCATGAGGAGCAGTGTGAGTTAATGAATCCTCTACATCACATTAACAGCAAAGACTAACTACTGCTGAGAAGCATTAGCTAAATCTTAATCACCTGCCAGAGGGGATCTAGTTGCCTCATTCCTAGTGATATGTACTCTGAGTCAACACCTGACAGATAACGCTGCCCTTTAATTAAAACATTTCCCACCCTCGTCTCTCATTTTATATATATATATATATATATGTAAAGAACATATAGTCAGTGGCACAACTTTGCTCTGCCTTTGAAGCTCTGCAGAGAGATTTGTTGTGCACACAGATTGTATATTACATAAAAACCAGCCGGCTAAGTCATATTATACGATCATGAAAGATACATATCTCATAAATGGTGCAACTAACTAGATTATATGGGCCTTGTCTGCAGAGCAGCTAATGGAGGCTGCGGCGTAGTGGGAATAAGACCTGTTAGCTGACTGTGTTTGCCTGAAATGCTAGCCTGCCAGGCTTTTTCACCACTGTTCTCACAGAGATAAATCCCTGTTGCACTTAGTAGTCATCCATTTTTAATGCCACAGCCTCAGCTGGAGAGATACATGAAGACAGAGGAGGGAGCGCAGGGGAGAGAGAACTAGGAGGGAGGGTTAGGGGGGGAGGACCTGCCAAGGTGTGGATGACAGCAGCCGGATGCTTCAGGCTAATGTATGTACAGGCGTCTTGATGTGTTTTTATGCTGTATGCTTAGCATCAGCAGCAATTACGAATGTCTGAAATTGTTTTGAGACAGACAGCAAACAGTGAAGCCATTCATGAACTCATCCTGGTTTTAATCTATTTATTATTTCCCTCATTTATGGGACATTTATAATAATAAAAAAAAACTAACTTCTGTCGTACGTCAGAAACTGCACAACCGTATACAGCCCACAGCTCTGGCATTTTTCCCCCCAAGAAACAAGAAGCAGCAGTAAAGCTTCCTCCTCTTTTTGATCCCCATAATATGTCTGCAGCAGCCATTCCACAGATGGCAGGCGGAGAGGGCCGGGAGGGCCAGCTATTCAATCCACTTCAGTGCAAACATGATCTGTTTGAATGGTGAGCCATAAGCCAAGACATTCTTGTGTGGGCAGACCTCCCTAAACAACCACGAACAACCGTGGCACTGTGTTTGTCCTTCAGAGACAAATCTCTAAGATATGAGAGGAACAGATCAGTTGGAGTTTGTCCTACAGCAAAGGTTAAAGAGAAGTTTTTTCTTTGTCGAAGGAAGTACACGGAGGATTTAAATGATCCGCACGCCCTCTCTGTGTTAGTTTGTCTGTGAGGCAGTGAGTTAGCGGGCCAATTAGAGTGAGCAAAGCCATTTCTTTGTTTTTAGGAGGCTCGCCTGTTTGATTTAATCAGCCAGCTTGCAAATCACTAAATCAGTCAGTAAAACGGTAAGCTGAGATTCTTGCACAAGTTTTGTGTTTAGAGAAGGGTTTATATAACCTGTCAGTCACACACAGAGTAAACCAGCTACAGAACACAACCACAGAGCTCCAAATATTTGATACGTTTTTATTTCTCTAGTGAATTCATATGTTGTTATTCTGCACAGCAGCATACAGGAAATTGTGGTAAAATATAAATAACAAAGTTCAACAGTGTTTATTTTTTTCTCTTATTCATTTAATCAAAAAACCTCTGTTAAAAGTGGCAAATTTTGTCAGCCTTTTTCAATATCCACTCTCTTGCACACTCTCAAGAATGCAACATTGAACAACTAAACTTAAAAAAGTATGGGTATATTCACTATTTACAGACAATCACCTTTTGGTGAGCAATGCTTATAGCTTCTTGGAAACTTACTTCCATAATGTTAAATGCAACAAAATGAAAATACAATTATGTTATACAAAGATCAAAAATACTATCAAAACCCTTATTATAAATGGCAGCACTATATCAATAAACTGCTGTTGACATTTTACATGTAAGTACAAAATCCTGTTGAGGTAGCGCCCTCTGAAGTCACTTGTAATGTTAAAATACTGAATAAACATCACTTTATATACAGTACAGCAAATCTTTCTTCTGTCTGCAATGCAATTGTAATCCTTTGGTAAACAAAACTGTCAGAAATGTGCAGTCCTGCAAGTGACACTTTCAATCATACATTCACAACATTTTTGCATCTTTTTGGGATTCTTCAGAACAGAAAGTTAATGGGATAACGTGTTGTTGTTTGCTAACATTCATTTGCTATTGGGAAAAGGTAAATGGGACTCACTCCACTTCATATAGAGCAGACCTGTCCAGGAGACTCTCTGGTGAATACATTGTCTGGGCAAACCAAAAAAGAAACACCATCAAGAAAGAGAAAGAACAAGAGATCTGACAGAGAAGAGAAATCCAGTGTGTCACCCTTATTTGGGAATGTAAACATAATAAATGTAGAATAGTATCTCTTATTTCTGACTGCTTGTAACGTCAGATAACTTTCTCATCACATAAGATTGGAACAGAGGTTTGGCTTGGCAACAATTGATTATAATGTTCCCCAGAGAATATGAGCCCTAAACAGAGGCCACATTGTCTTTTTTTTCTTCCTGCCTGGCAGATTGAATGTCAACTGTTGGAGCAAGTTGGAAAATATGTTGTGGAGTTTTTAGGCAGACAGATGTGATCAAAGAGTTCCTCCTCCAGTCAGACGCACACAAGTATTCGTTAATGACACATTCTTGAGCTTCTTTAATGGCAAACATAACTTTGGTTTTTTTTAAGACGTGAAAGAAAATCGTAGCGAGCTTAGCTCACCGTACAAAAATACTTGGTAGAAATAGGCTATGACATTCATCCCCTTTGCCAATGCCAGTGTGTTTCCCTACAAGACCAAAATACTTTTTTTAAAATGTATTCACACTTTGTGATTATTGATACATAGGTGTATTTATATGCACACGCTCAAATGACTACAAACTAGAAAGAAAAATAAATCCAATGTATAAAGCATAAAATCATTCTATGTGGATAAAGGAACTATAAAAATATAAGCGATCTTAGAGAGAAAAAAAAAGATAAAATCAATATGTTTCATGAAACTGGGATAAAGGCTAGAGCCGAAATCAAAACAGTCATCTGGAAATTGTTCAGTGCAATTCAATTAACTTTATAGTCTTGTCTGTTTAAAATATTTTCATCCTCTTACCACCCACAGCCCTCCCCCCCTTTAATGGTCGCTGGGATGGCTGGTCTTTTGACAGTGGACAGTATTTTATCGTATGGGCATTGTCCCCGTTGGCACTGCAAAGGGGGCAGGTATAAGCCCTCAAAATCGGGCACACAACCCTGCCGTCCGGAGTCTTCAGGACGTGGGAGCCGTACACCTCCTCGGGCGCTCCGTTATTTCGGCAGAAGACGCAGATTTTGGGCTCCTGTTTGCTCCTGGAAGCGGGTTTGCGCATCTTCCTCTCCATACCGAACAGATCGAACCCCGCGAAGCTTCCACCAAAACCCACCTCCCGCTCCGGCAGCTGGACGCCGAGCTGGTTTTGGAAGGGGCTCAGTATTGAGAAACGCTCTTTCAAGTCCAGGATGGAGGCCGGCGGGGGGCTCCCGGAC
>OOFC01051044.1:3658-14596 GCA_900323345.1 Pseudochromis fuscus
TTTAGAAGCTGACGTGACATCATCATGTTGGTTGTTTGGAGCCAGAAGTGACCATATTTGGTTTGAAGGAGGAGTGAGGAGGTGGGTGACTGGACCAGAGCTGTCAATCAGACTAGCCCCGCCCCTAACTCCTCCCACCAGATCTCCGAGAAGAAGAGTTGACTTTATCTGATGACATCAGAATGACTTGTGGAGAAATGTATTGATGAATATTTCAGGATTGAAGATGAGGATTTTAGAATTGAAGTTGGAGCAGCACCTGGTGGCTGTTGGTGGTATTACACTGTGTTCTACTTCCAGGTTGGCATCATGTCTGAGACCTATTGCTTCAGGTGTCTCTGTAAAGAGTCTGTGGTCCTGATGCGTCCTTGACAGGGACGTGGTTTTGTCCTCTCACCTGACACAGTCTGAACAGTCCAACAGCTCATGGATCACTTTGTCTCCTCTCGTTTAGCTAACGGTTTACAAAAGCTGGCACTCTTCTGGTGAGTGACAAACTGTGCGTGGGCCCTGACGTTGCCGTAGCAACATCCGAACAGAAGTGGTCGTCAGGGCGGTTTGAAGACGAGTGTTAAATACAGGTGTTGGTGCTTTTTAAAACCAAGTGACCAGATAAACATTAAAGGGTTTCTCAGCAGTTGGATCCAAATATAAATACAGAGCAAGGATTCACAAACTCTCTCCTCACATCCACCAATCAGCTTGTACTGAACACCAGAGGCCGTCCACACTGTCGTGGTCCTGCTGCCTGGTCCTCAGTGCGTCACATCAGGGGATCTGAGCAACGTAAATTCTTGCGGTGACTTGGCCGAGACACATGACAGACTCCTCATTAGTCATCGGCCAATCACAGCCTGCAGTCTTTCATCTCTTGCTGATTGCAAACAAACAATGACTGACTGATTCTGGCTTCATGCTCTGGAAACGTTTAAAAGGACTAAGTCTGTGGGTTGTACCAGGAGGACAGGATGAAATGCTCATTTTTAGTTTTAGCTATTTTCATGCTGATATCATGAAGTCTGAACCATCATAAGACTCATGGCCCTGTGAGGCTGTCTTTACACTCAGCAGGAAGCTAACATGAAGCTAACATGAAGCTAACATGAAGCTAACATGACATCACCTGTTGGTCTGTGACTCTCCTCCTGATCCAGGAGTTTGGTATCTGAACGTGGGCATGATGGTTGTATGGAGCAGGAAGTGACCATATTTGGATATGAAGGGAGGAGGGAGGAGGCGGGGCTGACCCTTGAACCTGAGGACACTGTCCAATAAGGAGGGGACATCAAGTTTTTGTTTGTTTTTTGTTCTAGTGGCCATCGATGGTTTTGCTCTTCATCCATTTCCACAGTCGATGGAATCAATGATTGTTGACAAGTTTCATTAAAAACCCAAAGTGTCATCGTGCTGCTGACATCCTGCCTCTGACCACTGCACCGTCCATCTCTACTTTAAACACTGTCCCTCCACCTGCTGTCGTACCCTGTATTGTGTTGTATTGTGTTGTGTAGTGTTGTATGGTTCACCCCCACCACTTTTCAGATGGTTCAAAATAACATTTCTGATTTCCAGCAGGTCAGAACAAATCAGTGTTTTTAACATCGTCTGGATCCTGTCGGGGGCTGAACTGACTTCCCTTGATTATATAATACGTCTTGTTCAGCAACACTGAATGTGGAAGAACAACACTTTGTTTACTCCCACAGGCACCTTCAACATGATGCAGCTGGAAGCACATGTTGGTTGGTGATGACTGGAGCTCCTGCTCTGCAGGAAACCCCGTCACAGTGAAGCAGCTGCAGATTAACTGAGTTAATAAGTGAGAAGAGGATCTATATTTAGTCCTGCTGAAACCAACACTGGCTAAATATCCACTTCTGGAGGCACAGAGGACTAATCTGATGGTCAATCACTGCCTACGTGACCTCCCTCAGGTGGAGGAGGAAATACTGCTGAGCTTGCACAGCTCAATACTGTCTGACCCTCAGGTCCAAACACCAGCTCCTCCATCGCTAATGAAAAACACCAGTGGAGGAGCCGCTGCCCTTATTTAGAAACTGACAGGCTGTGATGGAGGCGCAGTCACCCCGGGATACAGGGGGCTGCTGGGAGGTCGGGGTGAGGCAGTGAACTCCCCACTACACAGCCCACCTCTCATGATCACATCCACACTGAGCACAACAGAAAAGCAGCTTTATGCAGATCACAGCCATGTTCACTTCTCTCTTTGTCTGCAGGCTTTTTTACATCAGATGGTTTTCACACTCAATTTAGTAACAAGCCTGTGAAATTAATCAAATGAAGCAAAAACAGGCCCAGAGGTCCGACTGTTCACAGGAAGCTCAGTGACACACCAGCGGGCGTCAGGAGGAAATCTGCATTTACATCTGCAGCCAGTAAAACACTGCCACAGACTTGAAGCAGCTGATGGGCCGGCAACCACGAGCTCTAATTGAATCATTTTCTGATGATGTGAAACATTTATTTACACAGAGACTGAGAGAGAAGAAAGATTAATGTTCAACTACAAGAAACAACCAACCAGCGTCTGAGATCAATGATTGAACCAGTCACTGAGTCGGGTTCAGTATGCTGCTGGTCAGCAGGAGGACTTTGGTTCATCCTCTGAACTGCACACACACAGAGTCAGGAGCAGCATCCTTGAAGTCGGTCGTCTGTGTGCTCCTGGATTACTACTCTAAAAATACTTGAGTATTTCCAGCTCGGCACAGGGACACAGATCTGCTCACATGAGGCTGTGAAGAGGAGGCTTCCTGATTCATGGTGTCACTGATGCTCCTGTGCTGCACTGGATGCTGGTGTTGGAGCAGGAAGTGACCATATTTGGATATGAAGGGAGGAGTGAGGAGGCGGGGCTAACCTTTGAACCTGAGGCCACTGTCCAATGAGGATGAGACTGGAGTTCACCAGTGAATGAGCCTCAAACCACCTGTCAATCAGACTAGCCCCGCCCCTAAATCCTCCCACCAGATCTCTGAGAAGAAGATTTGACTTTATCTGATGACATGAGTTTTTCGGAGCCCGCCTCTAGTGGCTGTTGGTGGTATTGCACCTTTCAGCCCCTGTGGCTCCATCTCTACAGTCTGTGTGCTGCAGCCATGTCTCTGACTAACTGAAGCCTGTGTGCAGTGAGCAGCAGACGTTTCATTTAAAGCCAGAAGTTTGTATTTGGTTATTTGCCTGGAGGACACCCTGCTGAGCCACAGCGACAGTCACAATTACAAGCCTGTCTCCACAGCCCATCAGTGGCTTTAATTTTAGCCTCTGCCTCACGCTACGCCGAGCATCTCCTCACTGCATCTCTCAGTTCAACAGAAATAAAACAGAGATTTTCCTCATCGAACTCGCACCAACATCCACATGTCTTTAATGTATCTCTGTTCCTTCAGCAGAGTGGACAGCAGCAGGATGATGTTGTTAGCAGTAAAATCTGTCATGTGTGGATCATCTCCCTCCTCCCTGCTCATCAGTATTCAGGTCAGAGTCCTTGTGTTACCACAGGACAACAAACAGTCACAGTCGGTTTCTTATTCAATTACAACCTCAAACAGAAGCCACGTCGGGTCCATTTTAACGAGGGAGGCTCTCATCTGAAACCCAATCAGCTTTCTTAATCACCGCCTTGTCGGCAGGGTACTCACCGACTCCCAGCAGCGTCAGCTGGTTTTTAAACTGGGGTTTCTCCTCCAGCACCCGCAGCAGGTTGGTGGACTCCATACGCTCCAGCTCCACCTTCCAGTAGATGTAGATTTTGTGGTTGAAGCTGACGTAGACCAGGCAGGGGCTGTTCCTGCCCTCCTTACAGGTGTACTGACCTGAGAGCACACACACACACACACACACACACACACACACACAGGGTTACTACAGGACAGTGCTGGGGTCAGTGTGTATGTGAATCAGCAGCAGGTGATGTCCTCCCATCATCCTCTCACTACTGTACCACACATCAGCCCCTCAGATAAACTGATGGAGGAGGGGGTGACACCGCAGCTCCATGCTGCCCCCCGGTGGTTTGAAATCCCACCCACAAGTTTGCTCATGAGAAAACTTAATGCAGTTATTATATTTTGAAGCTGTTCCCCTCAGAACTGCAGAGATGTGTATCTCAGTTTGATAAAACCCTGCAGGCTGCAAACAACCTGCAGTAACCCTGCAGCAGAGCAGTGATCAGGTATTAAGTGGATGTGGTGAATGAGCGAGCAAACAGCTGCCTGTTTACACATGCAGCAGTTACACAGCAACATTATCATTTATCTGGAGCCGTGTCTCAGGTCGTCTGATGATTGTTTTCTCCTCTCTGATAAATCCTCAGGGACATATCTGCTGTCCAGCTGCTGCACGCTGCACATGAGTGTGTATGATGCTGGGCCTGCAGGGGCGGGGCTAATGTGTGTGTTGTGAGAAGATGCACCTGAATCAACACGTGTGGTCTAAATGTCAGCGGGAGGATTGAGAGTTAATTATGATGAGTAGGAGCAGGAGGTGTCTCACCAGCACAGAAGGCGTTAACGTTCTCATCAAACTGGAACCGCACCACGGTCCGGTTGTGGTCGATGATGTAGGTCTGACCGTCCCACGCACACGCCACCACCTCCTCTCTGCCGTCTCCCTGGAAACAAGCACACGTCACATCAGTCACTTCCTTTACTGACAAATAAATACTGACATATACATGTTGAAAAAATCATTTCAATTATTTATTGGGAAAAAATTCAAGCTTCAGAAATAAGATGAGCTCATTTCTGATCAACACAGTTTAACAATGTTCAGCTGTATGTTCAGCTGCAGAAACAGAAACGTTTGGTTTTGTGTTTTAGACAAAACTGTTGCTCAAAGTGTATATGTCATTTAAATGTTACTGTGAATGAACATTCAATCCATCACACACTCTCACACACACACACTCACAGTGACGTCGAGCTTCTGCAGAGCAAACAGCTGATGATCGACCTGCACCGACCACAGCAGCTGCTGTGAGCTGTCCATCAGCTTCAGGGTTCCTGCAACACATGAGGCCAGAAAAATAAATTCAGTTTCAGTTTCTAAACTCCTGAAAACAAAGATTAAATCCACTCAGAAACTCTCTGAAAACTTCCAAACAACTGCTTTCTGTTTATAACCAGGTCTCAAAAATGACATCACACATTGGACAGTGTCCTCAGGTTCAAGGGTCAGCCCCGCCTCCTCACTCCTCCCTTCATGTCCAAATATGGTCACTTCCTGCTCCAAACAACCAACATGGCCACGTTCAGATACCAAACTCCTGAGTTTAAACAAGAGTCCACAGACCAGCAGGGAGATCTCACTGGCTTCATGTTTTCTACCAACACTCTGGTTCAGAGTTTTACTTCATGATTCTTCTGTAGCTGTGTTTTTATACTGTGGATTTTTTACTGCTCCAACAAAGGAGCTGCAGCAGGATGAATCCAACCTTCACTCAGGTCACATCGTCCATGTCTCTCAGGTTTACAGCTGCTGTTATATCACTGTTACATGACTGGAACAGAGCTGGTGAGAAACCCTCTCACTGTTTCCTGATGGAGAAATATTTCCTGTGTGTGTGTGTGTGTGTGTGTGTGTGTGTCTGCTCATCAGGGTGTAAAGGAGAAGCTGGAAGCTTCACTGCTGCTAATCCTGCTGCTTCCTCTGCTTCAAATATTGATGCATCCTCCAGCTGCTCAGAGCCACGTGGCAGTCACCTGCTGTCGCCAGGGAAACCCCACATCAGCTGACTGACAGACACACACACACACACACACACACACACACACACACACAGACAGACTGTAGCTAAACCTTGCTGTACTCTCTTCATTTCCACTTCATGGGACTTTCTCCACTCAGTTTGTTTTTCCATTAGAAAAATTACCTGGAACCTTTTGGGAAATTTACCCAAATTTTTACCTTGTGACACAAACACCATGTGTGAAATAATGTGATGTAGTTGAAGACTTGTGTAAAAATAAGATGAAAAATGTTCAACAGTCTCAACTCACCATCCAAAGTGCAGAGAGCAAACAGTCCACATTTAGAAGATTCCTCCTTTGAACCTGTTGAACATAGTGATTCACCATTAAACTGGTTTTAAACTAATGGGCTCTCCTTTGGTACTGATCAGCTCAGTAAATCATTTTAACACCACAGAGAATGGAAATTATCACCTTTAACTGACACTTTTCAAGAAACACCACAAAATTACAAACTGAGAAATAAAATAAGTCAATAAAAAAGTGCACATTTAACTTCCCCCATACATACAAAACATATTATTTAACACTTTTAATCCATTACAAGACAAATTCTTCAAAGTTAGACACTGTCACACCAGGTGTAGTTCACCGAGTCGAACCTTTGCTGATGCTGCCGATCAGATGAGTGGAAACGTTCTTGTTGTGGATCCGCCCGGTGGTCAGATGGAGAACTACGTCTCTGGAAGGTCCCTCGCTGCGAACAAAGAGCCAAATCCTGACGTTAACGTACACAATCAGCCAGCACTTTTAATCAAAGCTTTTATTGTGAAGGGGTTTCACCTCCCGGGCGTGGCCGGAGCGTCTTCCTCCGATCCAGTGGAGTCCTGCTGCGTCCAGGAACAGAGCAGGATGGCGTAACCGCAGCCCGGCTGAGACACCATCAGCTCCGGTAAACCCTCAGGACCCGGGTTCACAGACAGACTGTCCACCTGCAGGATGGCAGCATCAACACACGCTGGGGTTTAGATTTCAGATTATAGCACAACTGACAGATTCTCAACTGAATTATTTTCTTGTCTTTCTGTCAAATCACATCTCCAGCCTCTAAAGTCATAGAAATTTGAACTGTTTCATTGTTTCCTTTTGAGAACAGAAAATAAGAAGATTGGTACAAAGTATCTTGGTGTTGTATGGTTGGCATAGGACCATGTGCTAGCAGAGCTGAGAGTGGATTCAGTTTTCACATATCTGGGCAAATATTTCTCGAAATGTAAAACCTTTACTCTGTGATGCAGACGCAGTAATGTGCAGGAGATCACAGCAGATCACCACTACCTGTGCATTTTTATGTCATAACTGAATCATGGATAATAAAAAGCTCAGTGTGAGAAAGTTTTGTGTTGATGCAGCTCTCCAGAAACTCCCCCTGATCCCTCACATCACATCACATCACTGAGCTGTGACCCTCACCTGTCCCTCCAGGAGCCATTTCTTCAGCAGAACCAGCTGACCACAGCCCACATCCGAACCGTCAGACGGCTCCTCCCACCGGAAAGCTCGCACCACTCGGTCTGTGTAGCCGACCACCAGCTCGCAGCGGCCGTCTCCATCTACACACACACACACACACACACACAGCTGTCAAATTCAAGAACACAGTAAACAAGATGCACTTCTAATACAGAGGAGATAAAAGCCAGAATTCACCGATATCACTGATGAGAATGACTTTGGTGTTGGCAGGGATGTGCTGGGTGAAGTACGGCTTCTGGTCATCAAATGACAGGAATTCATGTTGGCTGGAAGAATCAGCTTTGCTCGTGGTGGAGGCTGTCAGGTCGAAGAGGTGGAACCATCCTTCTGCTCCCACAGCGACCACAAAGTTCTGACAGAAAGACCAGAGAAGCCAGTGTCACATCCACACACTGTTTATAGAAATGGACGAAGCAAGTGTGACATCATCTGTTGGTTTGTTGTTAAAAACCTCTGACATTCAGCAGGGTGTTATTTATCCTTCATACCTTTCCTTTGTTGCACACATCTCCAACAGCAACACAGGTTAGCTGGAGAAGAAAACAACAATCACAACACATGAGAAACACAAGAACTGTACTCTGTGGAATCATCAGGTCTGGAGGTTCAGTACTGACCATGCCCACGCAGGTTCTTGTTACCCAGGGTTTGGAGTCATCGTTCTTGTAAACCAGCAGCTTTCCACTGGTGTCTCCGACAACCAGCTCGTTCAGCTGCAGCCAAGAGAAGCAGAGAGCATTTTTATTTAGTCATCAAACTAAACAAACATGTTGTTAAGGAGGCAGTGGCAGGGTGAAATGTTTTGCACAGCTGTTGTGCACTGAATAATCAACCTCTGTTTCCCTTGTGCTGGAGCTCTGGGTCCAAAGCCACAGACACCAGATGCACACACCAGCCTGAGCTCATTATTGTACAAAGAAGTGTGGTTTAGACCTCATATTTTAGGGGTTTTTGTTTTTAATTACTCTCCCCACTGGTAACAGCATCCAAGTTATGGAAGGATATTAGACACACACTCATCACTAGAAGCAGTAAGCAGTGTAAACACACTCTTATAGATCCAGTTTTAGCTGGAAGCCCCTGATCTTTATATTTCAGTATTTCTCTACATATTTATATATTTGTACTGATAGTTCACATTTTAGTATTTTTCAATAAACAGATTTATCTCTGGTAGTTCAGTAACTGAAGTAGATTTTCTTGGTGTGTCTTCTGATCTATATTATGTATACGTTGTGTGTTTTATGTTACATGTAGCACAGTGGGAAGAATAGGAACAGTATTTCACCTCTGTACGTTTCCATATGTTGTAGAACAGATAATTAAAAACACACTAGTGGTGATAAAAGTTATGTTCAGTGAAGTTTGGTATGTTTCACTTCATATACAGTCCTTCAAGATCCCAGCAAGAACCTTAATTTCTTCTGAAATCACAGATATTATCTCTCCCCAGCTCATGTTAAATAATCTTTAGATCCATCTGCCTCTATTATGTAGGACACATCCAACAATACAAACACCGACCATTAGATAACAGCTCTGGGTTTAAAGCTAAACAACACAATTCATGAGCTGTAAAGACACGAACCCGAATTTAACAAGTTCACGGAGCTGTGTCATTACCGAGTCGTTGTCTGCGTCTCCCAGACAGATGGCGTGAGGGAACAGAGTCCCTGAGAAGTCCAGACTGACCCGCTGGACGTAGTTCAAAGACCTCATAGCGAGTGGCTTTAATTTAAACCCACAAACACACCTGAGGAAAACAGTTAGCCAGCTGACAGCTAGCTTAGGTACCGTTAGCTCTTAACGGCCGAGGAGCTAAAATGAACCATAACGAGGGCTAAACAGCGAGAAATAACAAACTGAGTCCTTATTGTTTAACTGCTTTGTAAAACTGGTCGTTTTCAAACTACTTTAAAATCTATAAACACGTATTTTCTGGCTAAATAGCGGTATAGGTGCTAACTCGCGCGCCTCTTCCGTATAAACAAAATCACGTGACCGGAAAAACTACGGATCCTCTGTGGAGACAGAAGAGCTGATCCGCGAACCACACCGCGGATAGTTTACAGATTAGAAGTTTGTAGGTGTTTCTGTGTGAATTCGTATCAAACTAATCACCTAATGTACGTATAAAAATTGAAATGAACAAATTCAATGATGTACTAAAGTTAATTTGACGGCGTCATTGGTCTCATTATCGAGTGAAACAGTGACGTCTAGCGGCCAAAGTGTGTAAGTGCACCCAAACAAATCGACACTTTTCTTCTTCTTGTTCTCACCTCTTCTTCTTTATTCTTTGTCTTTTGATGGCAGCATAACAGGAAAAACACATCTTACACCCAGCAGATAAGTCTGAAACAGGTTTGTCCAGAGTCATTAATTCATATGCGTATATTTAGCAGTGAAAACTGAATTCTCAACAAAATAAACTATTCAACAAGATATTTGTACAAATACGAAATTATATTTCTCTTTCTGTGGACTTAATGATGAGGTAACCTTACAAGCTACTGGCTGTATCTTTTTTATACTGTCCTATTTTTTATACTGTTCTGTGCAAATGTTTCTCAAACATGCAGCCAAAGAAAATATAAACATAATAATAATAATAATAATAATAATAATAATAATAAATCATATACATTTCCAACACCTTAAAACATGTTTAAACAGGCAGTAGCAGCATTGGAAGAAGTGAATAGTGCAGGTTTAGCAGCTTGACTGTATAAAGTGAGTGTCAGTGGATTATACACAGTAAAAGGTGTTTGGTTGTTTTAACCCAGAACTGGGCCAGTACTGGACTAACTACATACCAGGTTAATCTAAGCCAGTGAAATGAGCAGTTTCTACTCAACACGTTTCAGGATTGTGTTGAGCTGCTGAGTCTTTACATTTTGTTGCATTTGTTTGTTTTTAACCCTTCAAACCCTAAAACACTTGTCAGTGCAGTGCAGAGTGGGAGCAGGAGGTTTGGTGTGAGGTGCCACAGATGTCCACCAGAGGGCGCTGTTCAATCACAACTTCTCCTGAGAGGCAGAGCAGCTCTGCACACAGCGGAGTCAGGTGACACAAACACAATCAAACAAATAAAGTTACACTTCTTCTAAACGTGTCTCTTCTCCTATGACGCCGCAGACTAAACAGGTCAACACCGCGTCTGTGTGATGACTGTGGGAATGTAGTTTTACATGGTAGAGATCTCCCAGTATAAACCTTTTACACGCATTTATCTTTTATCTTCTGCGTGTATTTTAGTGTTGAATGAAGTAACAAACCGCTGTGAGAAAACCTGTTTTTAATGACAAACAAATTGGGAGATAATCCCTCCATCACACATCAGCTGTGAAGCCTCGGAGCTTTTGTTTTATTCTGTCCCACAGCGAGCTCCCACAAGAAAAGAGGGAAATACAGAAAAGTGGTTAAATGGGAGCTCGGGCGCCCAAATGTCATATTAATTATTACACCCAACTCTGACTGGAAAGCCCCTCGAGTAAAGTGAGCGGCCTCCAGCCTCTGGAGCCGCAGCAGCAGCGGTAGCGCACAGAGAAAGTCCTCACAAAGCGCTAATTGGACTCTGGAAGCACTGACAGGCCATGGATAGGTTTCAGAAAGCCCGGCCACAGCGAAGGGGTGCGGGGGACGCTGAATAGAACCCACGCCTCTTTTCTAAACTCTCTTGCTGGGCCAA
>OOFC01051045.1:0-14208 GCA_900323345.1 Pseudochromis fuscus
TTTCATCGACTAAATGGTTTATTTATTTATTTTGCTCTTTGTCTTCCCTCACATGACTTGCATGTAACATTTAAGAAATCAAATAAATGTGGTGTGGTACATACATACTAACACATAAATCCCTTCCACCACCACACACACACACACACACACACACACACACACACAGGTAATACACCTGAATCGTTCCGATGACATTGCCAAATGGAAATACTCTAATATTGGGAAATTAGAGTATTTTTCCCAATACTCTAATTACTGCTACTGTGGCCTTTTAGCTTCTTGATCATATTTCCTCAAAGGAGAATTCTGGTTTATTTCAATCTATTTCTGGTTGATAACGCTCTATGGGTCGTGCTAACTCTGCACTCACCAGCACAGCGGCTGGAGGCGGCTGGTGGCTGTGGCTCAGCTGGTAGGGCAGGTCATCCTCAAATTGTAAGGTTGGTGGTTCACATGCTGACGTGTGCTTGAGCAAGACACTGAACCCAATGTTAGAGGAGCAGGAATCGAACCACCGACCCCTCGGTTGGTAGACGGCTTCTCTACCACTGAGCCACTAAGCAAAGGCAAAAATGCACTTTATATGTGCAGTCCATTTACCATTAACCTACAGCCACCCCAGGGAACCAGGACAACTTGGCAGCTGAATGAAACATGCTGCATATTCATCTGCACACACCTGCATGTTTACATTTGTGAATCTCACTTTCACAGCTGACTCTTCCTGAGGACACACAACAAGCTAATTGCAGTGTGATCGATAGATAGATAGATAGATAGATAGATAGATAGATAGATAGATAGATAGAAAGAAAAAGGTAAAGATAAAGAAAATCAGGCAAGAAACAGGAAATTCAGGTGGAGGCACAACACAAGGAAATGCAATATAATTCATACACTGACTGGAATACTTGACTACAGGAAGTAGAAAGCTGATCTGAGTGATCTGGCTGATAAGACACAGATGAAAACTGGCAGGCAACTTAATGAAGAATAAAACTGACTGGACAGCATGACAACAAAACCCCTCACAATACAACAGGAAGTGTCTAGTCAGAGTGGTCATCACAACAGTGCAGACAGCTGTGAAACTAAAAATGAACAAATAAATGTCAAATCATCTCTTTCATATGTAAAATATCCAAACATGGCAAGGTTACATCTCAAAGTATTAGTGATCAACATGCAGAGCAGTTCAGCCAACACCATGCACCTATAGGACTAAGTACAGAGTCTGGGTGACCCACTGGGAGCAGGTCAGGCTAAATGCTGGAAAATTTTGCTGGAGAGAGAAATGTCTTGACCACTGCAACTGTGACGAGACTCTGGATTAACAGAATTAACAACAAATGAAGTGCAATTAAATGCAACTTAGAGAGCTCATCTATAACAATGCTGTGACTACAATCATGGTCCACTTGCTTCACATTTTATCGGACACATCGAGCTAGCGGTCATATTGATCTGCTTGAGTTGCACCCATGCATGTATTAAGAAGAACTTGATGCACAACAAGAAGCTTCAATCAGTGATTCCAATAGTGATTAAATGGTTGAAATTATAGACTGCATGTAGAAGTGTGATGTCACCCGTTGATTTGTGGACTCCCATTTTGAGGCCAGGAGTTTGGTATTTCAACGTGGTTGTTTGGAGCCAGAAGTGACCATATTTGGATATGAAGGAAGCAGTGAGGAGGTGGATCCAGGCCATGGCACTGTGGCTTTTTGGAGCCAGAAGTGAACATATTTGAATAAAAAGATAGAGCAGGGGTGCAGTGAGGGGTGGTCTAATGGAGCACCAAAGAGGATGCAGGTGTTTGATAATGAATGAAAAGCATTCACCCTCTCTGTCAGGATGCACAGTAGGCTTTGGTGGTGGAATCTATCTAAATGCCAGTGCTCCTCAAAATGAAAATCATGTTTTCAATAAACTGTTGATTCACTGACAAGTATTTACAGGAGCTGAGAGATGTCCCTGTATTTAGTGGAGATAATAAATGTTAGATGGTGTTATGTCACAGTGGAGAATGGCTTGGATAAGGCCCACAGAGTGCGAGGACAGCGACTGGAAGAGAACCTGCTAAATACTTCCTCAGTGTCACAAAAATGGGATCAGGTCTGTTCTGATCTGCAAACCCAGGCTACACACACCCACCCACACACACACACCCACACACACCCACACACAATTTCCTTCTCACGTGAATGAACTCATTCGATCCTAAACTGATTCTTCCAGCATACATGAGCACACACACATATACACACATGCAGACAGAGAGAGGGGTGAGCCGCTGAGCAGCGTAACCTCCCTCAGCATCCCTGACACAGATTTAAATGAGGCTCAATGAATTATTAAGAGTGAGTCTTGTTCACTTCTGTCAACGAGGCAGGACTAAAGCAAAACCACAGGGAACACACAAACTCTTCACACCACATTAAACCTGTTGTGGTTGCTTCCAAAGCACACTGCACAAACTGGATGTCACGTTTTCAGCGTGCCTGTAAACACCAAGGCTACACAGCTCAGGCCTGTATAATGTCTGCATGCATCAGAGAGGTGGGACATGACTTTTAACCAAACATACACACATATAGAAGTACTGGAAAAACTGAAACTGACAACAATACCTGCAACCACACACCTGTGTGTTTGCTGTATATTTCAGTATCACAAGTTTACCATTGCACTGCCTTTTCTTTTCAGGGCAGAATTGTTTTTGAACGCAGGGCAGTTTGTATGTCCTTAATTGGAACTAATCCTCTTTTTTTCTAATTAAGGCAACAATTACTTCTAGAAATTTAGAAGGATATTGCTGACAAACAGTCATTACTATTACTCACGTTATAAGGTAGCATTAGCATTTAGCATCATCAAGTTGAGATAGTTTTCAGTGAGGGTGGCAGATCTGGACACTGGAAGTTTCCTCTATTCTTCTGCAAAATTGCTGAACCTCTTGTCAGGTTGCAGGGGATTGGGCGTAAACAGCCTTTTTCAAGTCCAGCCACAAATTCTCAGTTGGGTTGAGGTCTGGGTTTGACTTGGCCACTCCAGAATATGCTCCTTGTTGTATTGAAACCATTTCTGTGTAGCTCTCGCTGTATGTTTCAGGTCACTGTCTTGCTGGGAGATAAACATTCTCCCAAGTCGTAGTTGTCTTGTGGACAGAATCAGGTTGTCCTCCAGGGTTTCGTGATATTTTGGTTATTTCTTTTAACCCTCGACAAGTCTTCCAGGGCCTGCTGCTACGAAGCATCACCACTGCATGATGCTGCCACCACCATGCTTCACGGTGGGGATGGTGTTTGTGGTGATGTGCAGTGTTTGGTTCTAATCAATATTTAACATAGCTACTGGCTAGTTAGCATCCTACCTGCTTTAGACAGACCCCTCCCTTTAAGACAATTGATTTCTAGCATGATAGATACTAAGACAATGTGAAAGTGTTTGACCAAATATTGGTAGGGACAATTCTGTCTTCTAGAAAGTTAGCAGGGACATGTCTCTATTGTCCATAGCCTGTATCTCACCTTCAGCTGGGGGATTTCCTCTTCATCTCCCTCCTTAGATCAGCTGGACCCTCTACAGTCCTGTGTGTTGCTAAACAAACTGAGGCCACACATTAGCTGAGTTTCCTCTGGTCTGTGCACTGCTCTCAACAGTAGCAGCGATCCAGTAAATGAGGCATTCAGGGACCCATCTGTTAGGGCCAGCCTGGCCTCAGCTGGACCCCGAACACACCAAGGGACCTCTCAGGCCTTACGGGAGCGCACACGCACACATTTCCCACAGAGGCATCATATTTGAGCTCAAAATAAAACCATGTGCCAAATGCACCCTAACATACAAAGAACAAAGCTATCAGATGTAATCTGGCTGCGTATAATCTGTTCTTCAAAGAGGAATTCATCTCAGTTTGTACAGAGAATGTAGTTTCTTAGTATAAGAGGGAACTGAGCTTTAAAACAACCTTTACAGGCAACATCAAATCCATATCCAACTGTGACAGCTGGTCAGTTATCATACACGAAAGGCGATGAACATGTCATTAAGAGGTTGTTTAATCATACTTTGCACTGATTACACATATCAGCATTTAATAGAAATGTGGCTGTATATGTAGGCAGTTCAACTTTTGGCCATCAGATGATCAAAGGAGCAAAGTCAACATTGAAGTACAGCTACTTCAAAAGTGAGTCGAAAAACAAAAAGAACAAGATGGCGACAGCTAGTGCCAACCTCGCAGCTTTAGCATGTTAATCCACAAATCAATGTCACTGTGGCTACTGTGATTAAGCAGAGGGGCATCAGTGGTGTATGGTTTTGTTGATACACCAGGTTTTCCACCTATTGTGTGGAAAAATGAGTAAAAAACCAGCTGGATGGAAATGCATGTGTCAGTGCCACCATCTAACTGAAATTGTGATGCTCATCCTGTTAGCTAGCTAGCTAACACCAACACTGTTAAAGACTTTGAGGAGTTGAGTGACAAATATAAATAGTTGCTGAACTGCATATTTTGGTGTCTTGTATTCAACAACAGCAGAGACTTGTGGTTATTGTAGTGTTTAGACCAGTCCACCAAACTGAAGCTGAAATCATTGAATCTGCTCGACATGACATACCTATAACCTCTACACTATGTTGTCTAAGGAGAAATACCAAACTGTCCTTCAGGTTGTCTCTGCTGCTTCGAGTTAAGAAAAGGGATCAGAGGATCAGAGGAGGGAAGAGACTGATTGATGAGGCAGATGCTGGCAATACCAGTGCAACCGACTTACAGCACAGAGATGAATGAAATAATAATATTCTGTCATCTCTCCTCTGCCTCCCCTCTTACTTACTCTCACTTTCATCTCACTTCATGTAACCTCCTCCTGTTTTACACCTAAACCTATTTTCTCTCCCTACTCATCCTCACCCTGACTGTCACTGTGACTTTGTTCCACAATCATCTCTTTTTTTTTTTTTTTTTTTTTACCTTGACCCCTGACGGCTGTGGCTCAGCTGACCCTCAGATTGCAAGGTTGGCGGTTCGAACAGACCACATGTCCACATGTCGACGTGTCCTTGACCAAGACACTGGACACTAAGTTGATGCAAATGTTAGCTAGCACCTTGCATGGTGGCTGTGTTGGGGGGGTTAATTGCAAGGCAGTTGTAAAGCATCTTGACACCTAAGAAAAGGTGTACAGGCGTCATGTAAGTGCAGTCCATTTACCAATTACCCTCATCACTTAGGCCCCGTCCACACGCAGACGAAACAAATACGTCTCCCCCGAAAACGGATATTTATATCTGTGTCCACACGAAAAAGCCAAAAACGCAGTGGTCAATATGCCAGGCCTGTATGTGGCGCTGTAACGCTGCCACAGAAACACACCAAAACAAGGAAGAAGACACGGAGCATGAGCATTAAACTGTACGAGGTAAAACCCACAACAACACACACTTGTTGATCACAGTAGTTGTGTAGTTTCAGAAGATTTTGCTGTAAAGTCAAAACCAGCCCAGTAGCTGCTGCAGCACTAACACGACGCTGTGTTCCACCATTTTTACTGTTGTTGTCGGGGTTGCGCAGGAGAGTTAAGGGTCAGAGGCGAGGCTACGGCGGCAGCCTTTGAGGAGAATGCGTATTCGCCGTCCACACGGACACGCAGCGGGTGGCGTCTTCAGACTTTCCCACTCTGGGACCCGGTTTCAAAAAGTATCAGCTGCCAAACCTCCGTCTCCGTGTGGACGCAAGGGGTAAATGATAAAACACTTTGCCTTTTACACTGAAACCCGTCTCCGTGTGGACGGGGCCCAAGTGCAATAATATTACTCTGCCTGAAAAAATCCAATATCACACCCAAGTACCATTACACTCTTTGTATGTAACCAATGTATCTATCACACCTCTGTACTCAGTATTCACCAATCCTTCCCCCTCTCTCTTTATTCCTCCACCTTTCTGCTCTCCAGCTGTGTGTCTGGTGCTCGGATGTATCATCTTCCCGAACGGCTGGGATGCAGAGTTGATCCGAGACATGTGTGGCGAGGACACGGGGAGGTACACCCTGGGCAACTGCTCGGTGCGCTGGGCCTACATCCTGGCTATCATCGGCATTCTGGACGCCCTCATCCTCTCCTTCCTGGCCTTCGTGTTGGGCAACCGGCAGAGCGACTTCCTGCAGGAGGAGCTGAAGGCCGACAACAAAGGTGAGGAAAAACAGTGACCTGAAGAACTCATCATCCTGGTCACTCCCAGACAGAACCTCAACATCTTCATCTCTGCTGCCTCCAGCTCTGCCTCCTGTTTCTCCTCAGTGGTACTGTCTCTACACCAGACAACACTGCTGCTCTCACCACCGTGTTGTTCACCTCTCCTTTCATTCTTGCTGATGCTCTGTTATCACTCATTACACCTGACATGTTCCTCCATCCACTCCAACCTGCCTGCACACACTTCTTCACCTCTTTTCCACTGTTGACCCTAAGTACTTAAAATCCTCCACCTTCTTTATCTCTGCTCCCTGTGACCTCACCTTTCCACTTGGATCCGTCTCATTCACACACTTGTGCTGCAGCTGACCTTCATTCCTCTCCTTTCCAGGGCACATCTCCACCTCTCTAGATTTTCCTCCACCTGCTCTCACTACAGATCACAGTGTCATCTGCAAACATCATAGTCCATGGAGCTTCCTGTCTAACCTCATCTGTCAGCTTGTCCATCACCATAGCAACAGGAAGTGGCTCAGAGCTGATCTTTGATGCAGTCCCAGCACATCTCCCCACTGTCTTACTGCCTCATACAAGTCCTGCACCGCTCTAACATACTTCTTCCTCATACAACACCACAGTTGTTCCTCACCCTGTCAAAAACTTTCTCTACATCTACAAAGACACAATGCATCTCCCTCTGCCTCTCTCTGTACTTCTCTATCAATATCCTCAAAGCAAATACTACAGCTGTAGGACTCTTTCTTGGCATCAAACCACACTGCTGCCCACTTCTGCCCTTAGTCTTGCCTACACTACTCTTTCCCATAACTTCATTGTCTGTCTCATCAACTTTACCCCTCTGTAGTCACATCTCTGCACATCTCCCTTGTTCTGAAAAATGGGACCAGCACACCTCTCCTCCATTCTTCAGGCATCTTCTCACTCTCAAAGATCCTATTGAACAACCTCATCAGACACCTCATCAGGACCAACTGCCTTTCTACTCTTCATCCTCTTCAGTGGTCTCCTCACTTCATCCTCACCAACCTTTGTTACATCCACAGTGGTCACCTCCTCTACTCTTCATTCTCCTTCGTTTTCCTCATTCATCAACTCTTCAACATACTCGTTCCATCTTCCCATCATACCTCTGGTGCCTGTCAAAGTATTTAAATCTCTGTCCTTTATCACCCAAACCTGCTGCACATCCTTCCCATCCCTCTGTCTCTGCCTGGCCAAACTGTACAGACCAGTCTCTCCCTCCTTACTGTCCAGCCGAGCATACAAGTCCTCGTATGCCCTTTGTTTGACCTCTGCCCCCTCGACTTTCAGCTAACGCTGCATGTCCACGTCCTCCTGTCTGCTCTCTTTTGTCCTCTCAGTGTCCCACTTCTTCTTAGCTAACCTTCGCTAACCTTCTAAGCTATTCTGTATACACACCTGTACCTCCTCATCCCACCACCAAGTCTCTTTATCTATGTTCCTTCCAGATGAGTCTCCCTGATCACATTAGCTGTGGTTGTCCAGTCATCAACTCCTTCCTGAAAGCAACACTCTTCCCTTTTCAGCTTCCACGATTTTGTTGTCTGCTCTGCCTTTGTCCTCTTCATCTTCCTCACCATCAGAGTCATCCTACACACCACCATGCTCTGCTGTCTGGCTACACTCTCACCTACCATGACTTTGCAGTCACTGAACTCCTTCAGATTTCACCGTCTGTACAAGATGTAGTCGACCTGTTTGCTCCTGCCTCCACTCTTACAGGTCACCCTGTGTTCCTGCCTCTTCTGAAAGAAAGTATTCACCTTTTTGCAAAGTCCACAACCATCTGTCCTTCTGTGTTCCTGTCCTGGACACCACACCTGTCCATCACTTCCTCTTCACCTCTGTTACCTGCACCAACATGTCCACTGAAGTCTCCAAACACCTTTGTCTCACTTCTGGGGATGCTCTGCATCACTTCATCAAGTTGCCTCCAGAGGGTCTCCTTCTCCTCCAGCTCACATCCTACCTGTCCACTTACTAATGTCACACCTTCAGTTTCTAGCTTCAGACTCATCACTCTCACACTCTTTTCACCTCCACAACATTCCTACAAACTCCTCCTTCAAGATAACTCCTCCTCCATTTCTCTTCCTACACAAGCCATGATTATACAGCTTGAACCCTGAACTTCTGGACTTGTTACCTTTCCACCTGGTCTCCTGGACACACAGTATGTCCACCTTCCTCCTCAGCATCATGTCAACCAACTCTCCAGTTTTTCTGTCATAGTCCCAACATTCAAAGTCCCTACTCTCAGTCCTAGACGAACCCACCTTCCTCCTCACCCTTCAAACAACAGTAGTCCAATTTCCACCAGCATCCTGTAGGTCAACAGCACCGATGGTGATCGTTGTTAACCGGGCCTTGACCCATCTGGTGTGGAAGTCAGAGGTTTGACTGGCATATTTGATTTGCCAAAAGTTTTACATCAGATGCCTCTCTTACCAGAACCGTCTGTATTTAACTGGACTGGGAACCAGCATGAGGAGGACACTGGTTTCCCCTCAGGTTACATTATTCTTTAAAGGTTAACTCCTCAATTAAACATTTAATGACATAGAGGATCAGCTTGGACTGTAGCTTCTGATCACAAATTACTGAATGTACGCTCTGAAAATTATTAGCATCTATAAACTGAAAGGTTGTTCTTCTGTTGCACTAGTTATTTGAGATCCACTTTATATCCTTTTACATTTGTATGACATTTAAAAACATCCAGTGGGTTTCAGGATATGATGACAGTGTTGGCAATTTTCAGGAAATTTGAATAGAAAATGTTTAATTTTCTACAAACATTATGGAGAGATTCATTTAAAGAATTTAAGACGAAACCTAAAGAATGAGAACAATCAGGAGCTGAACTGAATATTCAGGGTGATTTTGTGGGTTAGATTTGTTGATCTACATGAAACACCACAATGAAGCTGTTCACGAGCATCACCACATTCACCAATAACCTTCCTCTTGTTCTTAATCAGGTGAAGACAACTGTGTATGCAGCTGATACAGCCCTATGTTTACCAGGTCAACTGAGTAATTGTGTAGGACTTTATCTTTAGGGAGACCAGAAAACTGTGTCTGATTGTAAGTGTTCACTCCTTTATGAGTGGCTGCTCAAGCCATAGATCATTGACTAAAACTACAATATGCACCTGTAAACTGTACTGGAGTAGAAGTACAGGGACTATCATCAGACTTTAAATACTTAAATAGATAAATCAAGCAATCAGCTACATTCAACCCACTGCTGAGGGCGAGCGAAAGAAAGTCATTGATTCCCTTAAGCGTTATAAAAAAAACCATGCAGACATCCTAAATGAAGAAAACGTGTTAATGACCAGTTTTGCATGTTTAATGTGTTCATACGTCTGAGACCTGAATACATCTCTGCACCGTAACTACTTTCATTAATGGCCCTGACATTTAGTTACTTGTGTATCAACAGTAGAAGTCTTGACTAGCGCTGACTGAGCTACTGAGCTAACAAACCCCTGCAGTCTTTAAACTCACCACTTCCTCCTCTTCTGGTTGATGTATTTATAGTTGTGTGTTACAGTCAAAGTTGGCTATAGTTTTGTGCGTGTTGGGCTGGGGATGTGATGAGAGAGGCTGCAGACTCGTCATCAAAGGAAGTGAAGACCGAGCTGAGCATTAAGAGAAATGAAGAATAAAAACACTCCCCCACTTCCTCTGAGCGTGTGGAGTAAGTTTCCATGGTTACGTGTCAGATTCCAGCAGGATGAGGATGTGGTTTCCTCTCCCTGCACATGTCTGTGTGTGTCTCAGTCTTTCCCTCTTTGTACCTCAGTGCCTCTCAATTATCCTCCCGTCCTTCTCCAGCTTTCTGTGAGTGTTGAGAGGTGACTGTCATTACATTTGTACTTAACGGTCAAATTCTCCCTAATGGCTCAGTTTCTTTCCAGGTTGTGTTGATAATCAGTTGTGCACAAAACCAATCTGCAGAACATAACAACATATATTCAGACAGAAAGGAAAACCAACACTGCATAAACAAGAGAACAGGCTTTGATGGGTAAACATGCATCTGCAACACACTCGATATAGTAACACTACAGTGACCACATTTACTTTGCATTGTGATGAGAATTACATTTCAGGCTCAGGGAATAAAAGGATCTGATCTCTGCTGTTTTGTCTCTTCCACAGATTTTGCTGTGTCGAGGGTAAGTTCACGTTGTTGTTTTGTTGTTGTGGCTGCAGTCTGTGGTTCATAGAAATAAACAAATGAAGTCAACAGAGAGGTGCAAAAAAGTGCAATATCACCAGCTCTAGTCTCAAACACACTGGGCAGTGATCTCAGGTTCAAGGGTCAGACCCGCCTTCTCCCTTCATATCCAAATATGGTCACTTCTGGTTCATCTGGTTCAACATGGCCACGTTCAAATACCAAAGTCGCACTGGTTGACGTAGTGCCTGAAATCTAACAAATAGACACAAAAGTACAAGTGGTATGACCAAGTGGGCACAACAAGCGAAAAAAACATGTTAGCATGTATCTGACCACGTTGCCATAATAACTGCAGATACAGACAGTATTGTTTTATACATGTGCAGAGAGACCAGCACTCAGAGGAGCTTGTGCTGAGTGTGTGAGAGAGGAAAGTCTGAGAGACGCTGTAGCTCTCAGCAGAGCCTGTCAGGATGGACTTACCTCTCAACACTCAAATGTCTCAAACAAAGAAGCTGTGGACTTCATCTGAGGAAGTGAACTTTCAACCCAGCTGCTTTGGTTACACATGTCTGAGTTTCTCTGCAGCGAGGTAGGTGTAGGTGTCAGCTCAGATATTTTGTACTTGCCCAATAGACAGATGATGTTTGGTCACATTAGAAATCCCGGTTGAGTAATGTATTGACTTCTGGGTGTGTGGGCATGCTCCTCAGACAGAGGAGGAGAAAAAGAGATGAAATCAGTGGGTAAAACAAAAGGTGGAAGCATGTTATAGGAAACATCCTCGGGCTCAATCCTTCGCCAAAGCAGCGAGGCCAAGACTGCGAGAGGAGACGTGGAGACGTCAAGTCGAGGAAGGCCTCTCGCTGAGGAGCGTGTCTGCTGTGTACACCAGGCCCTCGGGCTCCTGTGTGTGTGTACGTCAGCATCAAAGGACAGAACAGAGAGAGAAAAATGAACAGCCTAATTATGTGCAAGCTGGTCCACAAAATAAATCCCACAAACACAGCTGGGTGCCGCCGTGCATGAAAAATAAACTGTAAAAAGCACCAGCATGAGGAAAAACATCTCTACCTCTGAGTATTGTATACAAAGAGAAGATGAGGTAACTCTTTATGTGGACACATCTCACAGGAAACTCTGCTCCAGTTACTTCAATATATAATGTCTATAGGTGTTTTGAATACTTTTTAGCTTAGTTTTATGTGCATGTTAGTTTGAAATAGTCAAAAATTTGAAAGGAGAGTTTTTATTGGGTTTGTTTTGCATCAGAAATCCGCTGAATTCAACAATCAACAGCTGTGAAGTCTGTGCAGGTAACCCATGGTGATGGAGGTTCAGTGTTTCATTGTTCCAAGTTAATAGATCACTCCATAGACTCTATGTGGAAATGGATGAAACAAGTGAGATGTCACTCACTGGTTTACACACTCACATTTTGAAGCCATGATTTAGGTGTTTGAACGTGGCCATGTTGGTTGTTTGGAGCCAGAAGTGACCATATTTGGATATGAAAGAAAGGAGTGAGGAGGCGGGTCTGACCCTTGAACCCGAGGACACTGTCCAGTGTTTCACGGCCGAGCTCATTGGAGAACAGACCTGTCGATCAAACTGACCAAACCTTACAATATTCCTCTTTTTGAAGACTAATATCTTCTTATTAATGTTTTTATTTTTTTCTGAAGCGTTGACTTTAGCTGATGACATCAGAGTGACTTGAGGAAGAGATGTACTTTCTGACTATTTGAGGATTGAAAATTACCATTTTTGAATTAAAGTCAGTTGGAGCCAGAGTTTTTTTGGAGCCAGCATCTAGTGGCTGTTGGTGGTATTGCAGTTTTTTGCTCTTCAGCATTGGCCTCATTCCTGAGACCCGGTGACTGAATCCATTTCTATATACAGTCTGTGTTAAGCTTCTGTGTTGCTCTAACAGTCATGTTTTGTAGCTGCTGCAGTATCTTGTGAACACTACTTCCCATGTTGTAATCCTGAGCTCACCAGTTCTATTTGAAGAAGCACCAGCCTTGAAGGAGCACCATAATAATCTATGTAATATAATATATAAAATAGTAATAAAAATAATAATATAGTAATTTTAATCCATTAAATTGCTTGAATTTGCCAAAAATGAGCAGCTGAGTTGAGAGGCGTACTGACTTTAATCTTTGTTTAACACTTCTTGTTTTATTACATTTCTCCCCACCTGAAACAATGATTATTAGACTTTGGATTTTCAGAAAATAGGCCTTGTAATTTTGGTTTGACTCTGTGGGAGTGGACTCCCTCCTTTCCTCCTGGTGAACCACCTGCAGAAGTTGTGTGCATGAAACTCTTTGAGAGATTTAAAATATCAATTCTTAGTAAACTTCTTCTGAAACTTGAAATGTTTAAATTGTTTTCTTCCTTTAGCTCCATCTTGGGCCGTCTCTGCGCATGGACGGAGTAAGACCCAGCGGTGTTTGTGGATGTGTTGATGGCCTTGCAGCATGTCGCCTTGCATGCAGTTCGATCATGTACATCTGAGAACATGTGTCCGTCTCAGTCTCTGTCTTTGAAGGACAGTCCACTGTGAACACCTTCACTCCTCCTCATGTTGTTTCTGTCAGTTTGCTACCTCATCAAAGACAAAGTTTTGTTTTGTTTTTTAAAGTAAGCAGCACTATTAATGTTGACTTTACACTGATTGCAGCCTGATCTAATGTTAAAAGAAGGATCTGATATCTTGATATTAGAGTTTCTCTTTTAATATACAATGAAGCTTAGCTCAGCAGAGAGACTGTCCATCTGTAAAACTCAACATGTAACATTAAAACAACAAGTTATGGTTGAAGTGCTGAGCAGGGATTAGTGTCAGACAGTGAAGCTCACTCAGTCCATGTTCTGTCATTAATGCAGATGTTGACAGAGAAATACCACATGTGCAACTTTGATGATGCCCATGATGCTGCTGATGGTGGTTCTGACAAATGGTCTGGATTTGGATCTGGTCCCGATTAGATATAATAACTAGAAAAGCACTCAGAGAGCACAGACCTCCGCCAAGCACAACATTTCCTTCCATACTGTGACTTCCACCGAAGATATTTCCACATGTATTTCAACACTTTTAAATTCCTTGACCATGATAACATACCATTAGCAACTGGATCCATAAAGATATCAATATTAGTTTAGGAGTTATTCACAAAAATCGCATTTTATATAATGGCGGTTTTCTTCTGGATGTATCTCCTCGGCTTTTGAAGATACAACAAATCCATTGACACCTTCCAAATTATTCAATGACTTGGTTATATGTTGGCTTTTGTTGGGTGTTTATAGCTTCATTTGTTTTCTTTCTATGATGAAAAAGCCAAAGATCCTCTATTTTTTATATTCTGGATCATGTTATCTGAAATTATTCCTTTATCCGGATCAATCTTTGATATATTGTAGACCATGTTAGAAACTTGTCCTGTAATTTTTTCCTGTAAGTGTCTTGACCATTTTTGGTGGAGTCATATTCATAAATGTCACATATGGTCCTATCTCCCAATGTTAAAGAATCCTTCAAAAAATTCCTGGATCCAGACGGTGATCCGGATCACTTCCAAAAATTTAATCATTTGTTCCTTATCCCCATCTGGACAATCCCTGAAAATTTCATCAAAATCCGTCTGTAACTTTTAGAGTTATTTTGGAAACCAACAGACAGACAAACAGACAAACAGACAAACCCCGGCAAAAACATAACCTCCTTGGCAGAGGTAATAAATTAATACGACTTC
>OOFC01051046.1:3060-21492 GCA_900323345.1 Pseudochromis fuscus
TGACTCGGTTTGCCCCAGAAATTCAATCAGCAAAACCCAAATCTCGCTCCGTAGGTGGTCTCCGTCTCCCATCACTTCAGAACAGTCTCCCTCTCTAGTCCTCCATTCTACCCCCCAGTCTTCCTCCCGTCCTCCTTTGCTTCCTTCTTAAGTTCCCATCGACTCCCTCAACACACCTCCAAAACACACACAGTTTTCCTCAGTGTCTTCTTTTCCCATACTTAAGGGTGGCACAATTCACACGATGCCTAAAGGTCCTTTCCCTCCTCCCTCTGATTCACATCGCTATCCCTCCGAGTGCTCAGCAGTAAGCCTTACCTTCTTATCTCCTACATGGCTCACTTTCCCCCCTCTATCTTTAAAGTGCTGCCTTGAACTCACTGTTCTGCTTCTTAGCAAACTTCACGTATCCTGTCCTCAAACCATACCTAACATATTAATTTTCTCTCTCACCCTATTCTTTCATCTGTCCTCTGAACATCTTCTTTTTCTAACTTAGTCGTCATCTCCTCTGCAGTGTACGTGAGTCCTCTGATCTGCCTGGAAATCCCTGTGTTCCTCCCTCCCAAAGTACTGACACACACACACACACACACACACACACACACACACACACACACACACCCACACCTGAGTGTTGTGTTGATCTGCAGAGCTTTGCTCAGCATCTTGGCCCCAGAGTCCTCCAGGAGGTTTCCACTCAGGTCCACCTTCCGAAGACAAGCATTGGAGCCCAGGGCGTTGACCAACACTGTGCCCCTCTGGCGCAGCCTGGAGTCTGCCAGGGAGAGGGACTGCAGGGCCTGGAGGATGGAGGGAGGAAGAGAGGGAGGAAGGGTTAAAAATGGAAACTTTGAAAAGGTGAAATTTGTGCTCATAGCAGTGTACAGGTGTATTTCTATATTAAAGAAATCAGACTTTATGGTGAGTAAAATAAAATGTGAGGGGTTAATAGAAGACAGGGGCTTTATCCACGTATGCCACGTAGATTATAAGTTAAGTATTTTACTTTCAGCTTTTATAAAAAAAAAAAAAAATGAAACAAATGATTACATTTTCAAAGAAAAATGAATAATGAGAGAACCTAGAGACAAAATGGATTGTACAACATTTGATCCCAAACCCTCTGCAGCTTAATCATTTCTTCTTATGCTTTCCTCTCACAAAACTTTAAAATGAATGTTTAAGTTGCTTTAAACTCCCTTGCTAACTTTACAAATTGGATACTTTTCAGTAAAAATTTGTAATAATGGACAAAAAATGTGACTTGACTGTGGGATCTGACTTAAACACTTTATTTCTGCAACTAAAAATGTAGTTGTTGTATTGTATTTTTGAAGAGCACTGTTTGTGGTTGATGTTTAGCCATTAATAAATATATCTATATACAGGACATATACATTATGTCCTATATATAAATATATCTATATACAGGACATATACATTATGTCCTATATATAAATATATCTATATACAGGACATATACATTATGTCCTGTATATAGATATATTTATATACAGGACATATACATCATGTCCTATATATAAATATATCTATATACAGGACATACACATCATGTCCTGTATATAGATATATCTATATACAGGACATATACATTATGTCCTATATATAAATATATCTATATACAGGACATACACATTATGTCCTATATATAAATATATCTATATACAGGACATACACATTATGTCCTATATATAAATATATCTATATACAGGACATACACATTATGTCCTGTATATAGATATATCTATATACAGGACATATACATTATGTCCTATATATAAATATATCTATATACAGGACATACACATTATGTCCTGTAGCTAAATGTATAAAGTTGTCATGGAAACAGGAGCTAAAGTCCTAGCATGGTCTAAAACAACATTTCAGCAAAATTTTCAGAAATACTTGATTTCTTATTTTAAAACAAATATGAAATACGGCAGGTAGTTGGCTAGTTTCCCTCATTCACAGCTTATGTGCTAAAGTAAGAAAAGAGACTTTTGTTTTGTGTCCTTGAGCAAAACACTGAACCACAAGTCGCTCCTGATCTTAGCTAGCACCTTGCATGGTAGCTCGGTTTCCACTGTGATATACTATATATGGTATATACTATATACCAGTGCATAATATATAATACTGCATTTCTTCAGATAAAAAAACAATATTCAATATTATTATTCATTCTAATTTTAATTCAAAGGTCTCTGATAATACCTGATACCATGGTTGATATGATCCATAAAAGGCCAAACCCCAAACACAGGCCAGGGACAAAACAGTCCCCAGGCAGCAGTTTCAGTTTCATTGTGCTTCTCTGTGCATTTATGGTTGTGATGTTACAAAAACTGTCTTGTCGCACTGTAGTTTACTTCATAAAGGTTAAAGCTGAAACCAAGGAAAGAAACCAGGTTGCAGGGATTGGCAGCAGTTCCTTACAAAATAACTTCAGTGTGAATGACAGCCAGTGTTGATACTGTTCCTGCCTCCTTCATCATTGTGATTGGTCGGTGAGACAAATGTGACATTGATGAGCACAGCAGTGTCCCACAGACTCTCTGTATGCTGAGTGCTGTCACCACTCACTGCCTCGAGACAGTGACGTTAAACACAGTGTGGCCGAAAATATTTCACAATAAAAGCCTGGCTACTAAAGGAAGGGGTTTGGTCCGCTTAAAATGTGAGAATTCAGCCTTTATTTTGAAAAGGTTAAAGGAAGTGCTGGTTTTGTATTAACAGTAACTTTATTGTTTCGATTTGCTCTGGATAACTAACTAAACACTACAAGCCAGTTTCAAATAGTGGCTGCTGGCTGGATACCTTCTGCAGGTAAATAAAGACGCTCGTCACTGTTTACATTTACAGTAAAATACTGAGCTATCTATATTCCTGCTAGTTAATATTATTTGTATGTATTTTGAAAATTGCTGCATTTCATTAGGGTCTCGGGGAGTCCTCACTCTCTCACATTTAAGGCTGGCAGGCTTCTCTGACTCACACTAAAGTGTTAACATGGGGATAACACCAGTGCCACATGTCTGCCAGGGATGCTCGATGACTATTTTTATGTTTGTGTTGTCATCACTTAGTGTGTGAGCTGACTTGCAGGCTGAACTCTGACAAAGTGGATGTAATTCCCTTTAACGTACACATTTACACCTGTCCCTGGTTGCATTAGTGTACTTGCACACAAGCACCAGTCCACGGAGCAACGTTGTGAGCTATCACCATCAACAGTGGTAAATAATTGAGTAAGCTACTTGTCATGCTGGATTTGCAGAGCGGAGAGCAGGGAGAGCCTCGGGAGTCTGTGAATAAACTGAGACCAAATGAATCATTCGTCGGGCTCACAGACAACATGACTTGTGTGCATGTTTGCACCTTGTGTGTGTGGCAGGTGGGAGACTGAGCTTAAATGCACATGAATGAGGACACAGGAATTTAAGCAGTGTTTGTGCATGCGCAAAATGTGTGTGTGTGGCCAACACATCCGAGAGGCATGTGTAGGCGTGCATCCGTGCATAACACCACAGAGAATTTGTGTGCGTGCATGTACAATATGTTACATAATCCAACTCACACACTCTTCTTCTTGCACCAGATGAACCAGTTTCTGCAGAATTTCATCCAGCACCCTGAGGAGGCAGAAACAAGAGGAAAACATTCATCATCTGCATCATGTTCACCGCCATCTGTACAGCTGGTTCCCCCACGCACTCCATACCTGCCCTTGATGTTGAAGTTCTTCCCCAGCATCAGGTGTTTGAGGGAGGGGTGCCGGGAGAACGCTGGGATGACAGCCAGCAAGTCAGCATCTAAACCTGAACACACACAACACACACACATCACCGGAGAACAAGTGCAACGCCAGCACTGCTATGCTCTACGGAGCTTTTGTGAATAACTATTCCCAAGTAGATCTTTAATTACATCCATGAAAGTATCGATCAAAACAAGAGAACAGGCTTCAAACTTTGGGAAAGTTAGTCTTGAACACAAAAAGACAAGATGTGAGTGAATATACTACAGTGAAAAATATTTTTACTACATAAAACTGACCGTTTCTAGGCTGTTACACCAGTGACTCATTTCCTCTGCAAGGTGCCAACCATTTCTGGGCTTCAAAGCTTAGAGGGTTTTTTTTTTCTGGTCCATTTTGGAACAAATCTCACTGCCCACTGAAATTCCAAAATATTCCCAATTACCCCCGAAAATCACACCATCACCACTCACATCCACTCATCTTCTCAAAAGCTCAAGGACAGAGGAAATGGTTACCATGGCAAGATATTTCAGTGACAAAGACTAAAATAACTCATTCAGAGAGCAAAAATATCTGTGGCTGAAAAAGCTTGCATCCCTCTGATGTGAGGTGAGAAGATTGCATCACTGATTCCTGTGAATTGACAGAGCAGGAAGCAGAATGAGAGCTGCCTTGTGAGGGAGAAGTATTCATGTTTTTGCAAATCTTTAATATCTTTGGTCCTATTGAACTATTATATTAATTAATGGCAGTTAATGAAGAGAGCTGATCAGTGGTCATCATGATGCAATAAATAATAAACAATGAGCTTCAGTGGTGAAATGTAGAACTACACTGAACAAAACTGTATGCTATTTTTTCCACTTTATACCACTCAAAAAGCTTGTCTGTATTTTGAATTTTACATGATATAACCTTGACCAATACTGTAATAATGGTAAATAACACAATATTTTCCAATAATATCATACAATTGGCCATTTTAAATGTAATAAAGCCAATAACATTTTACCAATAATGTAATAAAGTTTGTGAGTCAATAACATAATAGCATTTTACCGATAACAGTAACACGTTATTATGTTATGTGGTTAGTATATTATTGGCCTAGCATTCTTATCCATGTGTGTGAAGAATAAAAGCTCAACATCTGACCAGCAGATCTGAGTGTGGAGCAGGGTGCACTGTTGGCTGGAGGCCTTGTTGTGAGGAGAGTCCACACTCACTATGTCCAGCACCACACTATGTGAGCCTGCAGACAGTGGCCAGCTGAGTACGTGTGAGTGTTTGTGTTTTATATTTATAAAGTGAAGCAGTGATATATAGCACCTTCTTTATGTGATCTAATGCTTACAACAAGTACAATTCACACATGACACTACCAGGAAGCTGCTTTTAAACCAGAGGATCTGTAGTGGAACAGTGAAAACCTTATTTATCTCTGCATTAAATGGTTTGTTTTGTTTCTTTAAAACATCATTTAAGTGGACTGTAACAAACAAAAATAATACAGGCCTTAACATTAGCTATAGACGCAGCCTCTCTCTAACAAGACAGGACCAAGACGAGCTCATAATTAAGGACATGTCCTGACTGGTATTGTCCTTCAAATTCCCAAAGAGAATTTATATGTAATCAAATTACTAAAACTAATTATCAAACAGACCATTGGGCCCCTGATGCTCTGGTGCAGGAGGTCTGAGACTTTCACTGTCCCCAGCTGGTATATACAAAAAAACTCACTCCTTACCTCATGAATCAATTCATCATTGCTGTTTTATGGAGCAGTAAGTTCTGCCACTGAAGTCACATTTTTGCATTTGATAACTGGCATCAGCTGCTTCAATCATGTTTCACAACCACTGTCCGATTGACCCAGTGAGTTCCAGGCATATTCACACACATGTAAAAGCTGCCATTATAAAGAATGAAGCAAAGCTGTGCAGCAGACGCAAAGATTTTACCTTTCAGCCACTATTGTTGATCAAGCAACACAAAACACTGGATCCAACATCTCCCATGATGCGACTCGATATTCATCAAACCATAGACTGTACAAAAAATTTACCGAGCCACCTTGTTTTGAAAATGAAACACAAAAAAAGGGCAGTACCACTGATGGCCACTAGATGCCGGCTCCAAAAAATTTCCACTCAAATGCAATAAAGTCATTAAATGATTTTTTTTTCTAAAAGTCATTCTGATGTCATAAGTCAATTCTTCTCAGTGATCATGCTGAAAATCATTTCAACATTAAATAGATTTCAGACTTAAAAAATGGAAATATTTAGGGGTGTGGCTAATTTCATTGACTGGTCTGATCTCCAGTGATTTAAAGGTGGTTTGGAGGCTCATTCACTGGAAAACTCAAGCCTCATACACAGTGGATATGACGAGAGGAGTGAGGAGGTGGGACTGACCCTTGAACTCGAGGACACTGCCCAAACATGGTTAATTCTAGCTCCAAAAAACCAACATGGTGAGGTGGAAATGCCAAACTCCTGACATCAATCTGCAAGTCCACAAACCAACGGGTGACGTCATGTTAGCTTTGGTCTTTTTTATGTACAGTCCATGATCAGACATCACCACCTACAATATGCTTGCATGTATAAAATACTCTCCAGAATGTAATGCGATGGGTTCACACACATACAGCAGCCGATGTCCGTGTATCTCCTGTGGATGTTTGCATAAACGTTTCTCTTACCATTATCAGAGATGTCTAAAGTCCCCACGCATGAAACTCGAGGAAACAGCTCCTGAATCACCCCGGCACCTGCTGACCTCAACTGTGGGCAGGACACAAGAGAGGAGCGGAGCATGAAGGGATAGCCACGAGCATTAATCTGTGACGATGATGAGTAAATGTATCTGGAACAGGAACTGACAGAGCGTACCTCACAGCTGCTGATGTCCAGGTGTAAATCAGTGATATGAGGGTTATTGGACAAACCCAGGAACAGAGCCCTGAAGGAAAACACAAGCCGGGCAGGCAGACAGCAAACAGGGAAGGCAAAGAGAGGGAGAGCGAGAATACAGAGAGAGATTAATGGGAAAGCAGATATGGAAGGAGATGTGAGAAGAACGATAGAAAGATAATAAATGGAGAGAGACAGGTCAATTAAAGGACAAAGAAAAGCAAAAATAACAGTGACAAAATTAAAGAAAGATCAGTCCCTCATAAATTCAATTGTGTCTTTTCCTCCCTCTAACAACCTGAACAGATCGACCGTCCTATCCCCGCCGCCCCATCCTGCTCCTCGTTCTCCTGAGCACACCTAAAACTTTTAGAGCCATCTTAAAGGATTTAGAGAAAAGTAGCTTAAAAAAGAAGATTCATAGCTCACTAAGTCCCCAACAGAAACCACCTCAAAAACCTTCAATATTTATTCAGGAGAAGTGGCCAATTGTTGCACATGCACACACACATGCACAGGCCCAGCTGGATGCAGAAAGAACACTGCATTTGCACATCAAGGCCCTGCTGGAGGTTGTTCTTGTGCAATGAATACACATTTAAGAGTCCTGCACCATGAGGAGGTAATGAGGAGAAGTGCTAAGTGGGGAGTCTACTCCATCCACATTGGCCGAGATCCATCATGCAGCACACGACCATCTCAATTGTTGGCAGTTTGCTTTGTTGTCACTGCTATTGATTATGTTTTTTGGCTATGAGGTGCTAACAGCAGGTTACACACCTAACAGAGAAACTGTAATATTGCAGCGCTCCATTTATCCCCCGAAGGGAAACTCACTCTTTGCTTGGCTGCTCTGTGAACTGGTTTAGTTACAGATCTCCTAAAGCTGGTGAGGATACAGAGTCGTGCACAAAGAAATGTCAGCACAGTGGAAGCTGGCCAACACGGGGGCTTCAGTCTGTGTCGTCTGATTGAAGGCCAGTCTGCTCAGATAATAGTACACTGCCTTTGCTGTCAAGGAAAACTGTTTAAAACCTAATGCGAGCCTTGATGACTAAATCACATCAGTGGGTTTGGATGGAAACTACAGTCCATATGGTGTAATCTATTTTAGTAATAAAACCCGACACAAAAAACCCCCCAAAAAACAGAAAAATGGCACCTTTTATGGTGAGAGGTACTTTAAAAAATGGTGGGTTATCCTACTCTCCTCTCAAGGACACTGTGCATCAGCTATGCATTAAGGTTAAAGTCCAGGCCACAGAATAATACATGTGGATTCTCACATTTTACGAATCTCCTCTTGATTCTTCGTGTGTTTAATTTACCCAGTGCTTTAAACTGAAGCACCTTACTGCATCATGAGTGGATACATTTTTAGTATGAGTGGCCCTGGTGGGAATTCATCTCTCACCATTTTTAGGCTTCAGGTCTGAATAAACCTTCTCAGCAGCACAAATGCTTGTTGACAGAGAAGCAGCATCGGCCAGAAACACTGGATACACACTCAGAGACATTGGGAGTTCACAATAATAAGATTCGTGAGTTATCGTGCAAGCTCCTCATATCATCAAGGAAACAATAGAAAGACATCACTCTTTACATGGCCCAATAGCTGGTGGCTTCAATATCAAAAGAAGGAAACAAGCCTCTTACACCACTATACTGGTTCTCTTTATAATATTTCATCTTTTAATATGGTTATTTTATGGATTTCATTACTTCTACTGAGCATGAAATTCATTATAGAAATGTTGAGAGATGTTGTGAAGCCATTAAGACTGTTGTAAGTTAAATTGAGTTTCATTTATTTGGAATATAAATGTCTTTCTAATATTCTTACAATATTAAAGTATTAAGTTAGAATGAAGTGAAGTAGTTTGTCCAACTTCATCGTATGCATGAACAAAAAAGGCTTCAGTAACATACTTTCTGTTGTGGCTCCATTGCAGTGAATGGATGGTATTTTTCTCCCATATTATCAACCTAATGCTACACTGACTGTGTGATGTGTATATTAGTGCACTGACTTGGCGTCTTGGCCTGTATTGCAGTTTGTTTTGCCAACTCAGTGTATAAATTCTGTCCAGAGATTTTCCAAATGAAGGGAAGAGATCCGTTGCCAGTTGGCTATCACAAGCGGTGACACACTAGTCAGAGCTGTACACAGTCAGCACAATGTTTATAATATACCCACAACTGGAACATCTGACGCATCAGGGTGAGGAAACAATACAACACCAACACAGAGTCTACACACACAGTGTAGCGCGAGTTTACTAGAGCAACAGCAGCAAGTGTGTCTGTGTGTCTACACTGGAGACCTTCAGGTGCATGGTACGAGTATTTTTTTATTATTATCCGTATCTGTGTTAAATGAAAATCCTCATTGGGTAGCTAACTGCTGTCTTCACTCTTCACGCTCTGTGATTGGCCAGTCACAAATGGCGTTCCCTCCTCCCTACATTGACATGCTGCAGCTAGGAGATACTCCTTTTCCACCGAACGGGTTCCAGTGCTAGTTCAGCACCGACTAAGCAGCGCCTACACCAGGAGCTGGGGGAGCGACGGTGGAAACACAGCTAGTGATAGTAGAAGAGGAGAGTAAGGAAAATACGGTTTTGGTTCTGGATCTCAGTGTAGACTGTAAAACCAGGAACAGCACTTGTATGCACATGATCAGCTCCTCCATTTAAACATTATTACAGCGAGGGTGCGTTTCGCTGTCATATGCGACCAGTTAGGACATCGTGATTTCCCAAAACTGAATAAATACCACACGTAGCAATGTAACACTGCTTTGTTAACTCAATCATGTTGTAACTACAATATTCACTAAAAAAATAATTTTTTCATGGACTGATAGTAACAGGGTAACAGTAGTTTGTTAACAGCAGCTAGCTTACTAGCGGTCGGTTGTTGTGAACCGGCTACCTATGCAGCGACGTACTGATGGTTTACGGTGATGTGGCCCCAACTTGGCTCCTTGCCAGTGGAAAAGCAAACCGGTTCATAGGAGAAACGGGATCTGAACCAACTAACCACCAGGACTAGAACCAGCACGGACCCAACACCTGTTCTTGTTTGGTGGAAAAAGGGGACGGTGAACCCTGGTCTTTTTTTTTTTTGTCCTCAGGGACAGTGCAGGCTAGTGCACACAGTGCAGGTCCTTTACTATTGTGATTAAAAAACAACATTGGCTTGAATCTCAATTTTGAGGCTGTTCTAATAGTTTTTACTTAAAATAATGTACAGATTTAAATCACACCCACTTCCGGTTTAGGCCCTGCCCCCTCCGAGTACAGATACGGATAGAGATAATGTGAATGGGTAAACAGATACAGATAGTGCTGTACTCGCTCATCCCCATTAGTTACACAGGTGACACATGAGCCATTATGCCAGTAGTGCACGCTGTAGTAATGAACACAGAGTCCTATTGTTTTGTCAGATGCATGTGAGATGAATGACTTGAACATGCTCAGAAAACAGACAACTGAAATACTGATCCATCTTTTTTTCTTCCAATTATGATTCTGGCTTTAATGTTGGTAACTTGGTAATCTGACAGTTTTGATACCAGAGCCTGGTTTTCTTTAATCACCTCCACCAAGGAGGTTATGTTGTTGCCTGTGTTGGTTTGTCTGTCAGAAAAACTACACAAAAAACTACTGAAGACATGATTCACTTTGAGAGAGTGAGTGTTACACAAGGAACACATGAATCCATTTTTTTAACACGTCATAATGTTTGATTCTGAATCGACATATTAGATTGGTGCATGGCACAAAGGAGTGTAATGTATCATTATTCTGACTATATGCCTAGAAAATATATAGCTACCAATTTAGCCTGAGCAGTTAGCTGCTTTAAACTTGAATATGTTTTTAAACTTGGAAAAGATCCTGTAATAAAATCTGTTATAACTGTCAAATATTTTAACAAAATAGTGTTGCTGTTTCTCCATAAAGAGCAGCAGGGTTCAGTCAGTAGTATCTGTACAGCTGGATTATGCCTGTGCAGAGATTTGTGTTCTAGTTAACACTCGTTTTACTGTTTAATAGTAACCTAGTTCAGTAATAATGTGGGTGAACAAACTCTTCACATCACTGGAGAGAAGAGATGCTGTGGTGTATCTAAGGGAAAAGTTCACCCATTAATTTTCACAACATGTCACTTAACTATAGATAGTGGATTAAGACCTTAATTACAATTGAGCCCGTCACTGAAACTGATTTATATGTCACTCTCAGGTTACTTCCTCTGTCAAAACTCAGCATAGATACAAAATAATGACACATGGAGAAGAGGCTGAATTCAACAAGGTTAAGGACAGAAGGCTGCTCTATTTTTCACTGTACAAGTGATTTGCATCTGAGACACTCTGGCAGATCTTTAGGGTTTCAAAGGTCCCTTTAAATCCTTGCCAGTGACAGTGACTCACCTCAGTGAATCAGGAGGGACCTTCATTGAGGCCAGGCTGACATAGGTCAGGCTGAATGCTGAGCTGAAGAACTGGCGGAAAGTTGGCAGAGAGTCTCTCGCTTTCCTGGAAAAGGACAGAGAAGACAGAAAGAGAATATTTTAAAGCAGGAAGGAAGAGGCAACAGAAGGTGAGCATTGAAGATGGGTCGCAATCAGGCAGTCAGACAGAAAATGAAAGGTGGTGACAGAACGACGAGAACAGATAAGAGACTGATGGAGACAAGAGAGAGGACGACAGATGGACATGATGTGCTGATAAAGAGTGACAAAGTTTGCATCAGATGAGCAGAGAGCTGACAGAGAAGGAATGAAGTGAGGGAGGAAGTAACTGCAGAGAGAGAGAGGAGGCTAAAGCAGACAGATGCTGGATGTGACATTTAGGTCAGTATTATATCAGCCAGACAGCGTGAAAAGGTGAAGTTGGCATTAATTACTGCCATCAGTTAAAAGGTAACACTGACCAATTATCCAACCATCTGCTGAGCGTATAGTGAACATTAGACTGTCATCAGAGGAAGGTGACAGAGAAACACGTCTGCATGTATTTACAGAGTCAGAGGAGAGACTGAGCTCAGCTTTCAAAGGATGGATGTAGTACACCAGCTCAGATCTGTGTTTAGCCCTTGTCAAAGCAGCCAATCTGCCATTTCAGCCCCCACTGAACAAATAACTCACCACAGGGGGAGGGTGAGGACGGGCGTCTGGAGGAAGCCAGATAAAGTGATGAGTGGCGAGGAGGAGGAGGAGGAGGAGGAGGAGGAGGTGGTGGTGAGAATGAGGGGAAGAGGATGAATTCATCTTGCAGAAAGATGAGGTTTGTTTTTCGGGAAAAGATTACCTGCTACCTCTCGTCAGGCAGCTGATATGTTGTTTACTTGTTCAGCGCAGAAGATTTTTTTATTTATTTTTTTTTACTGCTGTGTTTTTCACCCTCACCCTGATAAACAACAACCGTTTTCAATGATGAGGTACTTTAAATACACACATACAAATACATATACAGGGTTTTGAACTGTACTTCATGTATCTCCAGACAAAGAGACTATTTCCTTTACTGAAGAAAACAAAACATGGTGAATGACACTGAGCTTATGTCACATGACTGGTAAGCTACAAAGAATGAGCAGCTCTTATTAACAGCAGAAAACCTGTTCATCATATTTTCAGATCATGATATTAATGCGTTACCATTTTTTATTACTTTTTTGAGGCAAAAACTTTGACTCAGCATCGCTGCAGAAGAACAGGTGCAACTCATTTCCTTAATGCAGTTTCAGCCTCTATAACTGGAAACTTGTTATTAATGATATAAACTGCAGCTGTGTGTTTCCTGCTCCTGAGGTTAAACGTCTGGAAATTTTCTTTACTTTCTTACTTCGACTGTATTGATAATGTTTTGCTACAAAATCCATTAACACCACATATGGTCATGCAAGTCATATGAATTCAAAATAAAAATCACACATCAAGGAGCAACAGAGAAAAACAAGTGTTTTCTTTTTTTAAAAAATTTGCTAATTAGCACTGAACTCGAAGTACAGCAGAGGCAGTTGGGAATTTAATTAGTTTTGGAGCTAAAGGGTCACAACTCAAAGCTCTGAGCAAATTAAAATGTTGATCAGATGATGGTAACAGATAAACTGTGATTTTTCTGAATAGTTGGCAGAATGATTTTTTTATGGTTCTCGCTGATGAAGTGACCTTTATTACACAACTCCTGCTGACACTGCATGTCAGTGTGTTGATTCACAAAACAGTTTGAGAGAAGTACAAATTATTCTTTCACTAAAGTGAGTCATACTTTGTATATAATGTTTTATATACACAACGTTTATATATATATTTTTTATATGCTTTGCAAACAGATTTTATACATGAACTTCATTTGGATTGTGTTTAACTGCCACCTCAAATGCTTCTCAGGCCTTTCAGGACTTTCAGAGATGCAGTGCTTCTGAAACCTGAGCACCTTTAACCCCTTAAACCCTGAGCTCTTATTTTGAAATTTAAAGTATAGAAAAATACCAGAGACAAGTCTCAGGGGACCTTGGGGTTTAAAAGGTTAAAGTCCGACTCCTCTTGATGCCTAAGTTTCAACTTCCAGAGATACTTCAACAACTTACAACACATTAGTCTCACCTGACGAGTGTACACATTGTTTTTTTTTAAATTTATTTTGGGTCAATTTCAGAGAAGAGGATTTGAAATGATTCATGTAAAAATATAATGTTTACTTAGAAAATTGTTGGAGGCATAAATATCCACTAATCTATGGGAGTCTTGTTTCCCCCTCTCTGCAGAGACAGAGGTGGTGAGCACCAACTCGACACTGGCACCACTGTAGTCACAATTATGGGAAATGTACCAAGTTGAGAAACAAGGCAATTATCCTTTCAAAGAGACATCACCTGCCTGAAGCAATATATCTGTAATACTGTCTGCATCTCAAGACCTGAAAGGAGAAGCTGCTCTGCACTGCCCTCTGATTGCTGAGCCAAGTTTGTCATGAGCCCATGTGTTTGGCACAGCTGGTTCATAGAAATGAGAGCGGTAATGTGACTGGCTGGGAATATAATGACTAATCACTACACCCCTCCAATTTCTGGTTCCGCTTCAGTGAATTTCTTTGTGCACATTGCACTGTGAGCATGAGCCCTGATTGTCCTTGTGCATATGACCCAGTGCTTTACACAGATTGTTATGGTGGCATCACACTTTGATTTAGCACTCGACTCGATGAGTTGGCCTGGAACAGCACAACATTATCACACGCAATTAACTGTTGGTGTTTGTTAATTTCAAACACTGGATGTGTGTCCGCACGCGACACACACACAGTACAGTAAAGTACAGTACAGTACCTGTTCCCACTGCCAATGTATTGATGACAGAGTCAGTTACTGTGATGCAGAGTGTTGTGACAGTGTTCACCCTCATGGTTGTTTTCTGCTTTTTACAAGGTGCTGTACGCTCAGCTATAAAATTCAGCTTATTTAAAGTTTAAAAAGAGTTTATATTCAAGCCACTTCTGTCCTTTAATGATTTTAAAAAGCTGATACGTGCTTTCATTTGTATTCTACTGTAACTCACTAAACTTTGGAATCAACCAGTCTTTCCTGAACCTCCTCTATGTCGTCCAAAACACCGCTGCTCAACTCTCTACAGGTCCACACGACTGGGCCGCCTCCCTTTATTGACTTCCAGTCCATTTCAGGATTGAACATTTTATAATTTATTTTTAAATCACTTCATGGATTAGCACCACCCAAACTCTTGGATCTTTTATGTCTCTACACTCTCTCTCAGTCACTCAGGTCCTCTGACCACTGTCAGCTGTTGGATGCTCTGCTCCTCCCACAAAACACATTAGGTCACCACCTACTTTGGTGACTTTTATATCACAGTTTAAAACTCTTTTTTCTTCTCTAACCTGCATCTCAAGTCTTGTTTTACTGGGTTTTATCCTGATGTTTTGTTGCTTTTCTGTTTTTTGTTGGTTCATCTTTTTTTTATTTTAGTATTAATTTCTCTCTGATGATGTCTTACAGTTGTACAGCTGTTAGGTCAACCTTGTCGTTTTAAATGTGCTTATAAATAAATTTGACTAAAACATTCACCCCACACAGACATACTATGTTAACTTGGCTACGGGATCAAACTGCATGGTTCCAGAGGAAATTATAGATAAAGACGAGGAAAATTAAGTTTGGAAGGATAAAAATAGAAACAATAAAAAAGGGGTTGAAAGAAAAGATATTAAAAAGACAGTGAGGGAAAAGCGAGCAGCTGCATTACAAGGCCCTTTCATTGCTGTTGTGATAACCTCCCAGTGAGGAACAGCAGCTCTGCTCTGACCCCACTGTAATGATTAGCATATAGCCTGTCAAGACTCCACAGATACAGAATGGCTTCTGTCGAATAAGCAGATACAGTGTCACTGTCTCTCACACAAAACACCCTCCAGAGAGCTGTATCAGCAGCTTGTATCCACACGTGCACGTGTGTGTAACAGTATCTGCACACGAACTGCTCATTGTTTTCTCAAAAGCGCCGACATCTGTATATGTGCTGGTGGAGGGGTCTGAGGTGCTCTGCTACATATTCATGAGCAGCAGTCGGGTTGTTCTTATCAACTCGGTTCAGCTTTGTGGCTCCGTGTTGTCACCACAACACTGCAGCCGTCTGACCGGCAGCCCTGAGCCAGTATGCATTTAATACCAGAGGAGCGGCAGCGGGTGGGATGAACTAGGAGGAGGAGGAGGAGGAAGGGGTGGAGAAGATGTGAAGAAAAAGAGTGGTGGTAAAGATGTGAAGGGTGTAATAATGAAAGAGCTAGGGAGGGAGGAAGCAGGAGAATGAAGGGGGAGGACAGAACGAGGGATAAGAGGGGAGAGCAGACCCTTGGAAAAAAAAATGAAAAACTAGGCAGAGAAGATTGATGGTGAATGAGTAAAAGTAAAAGTAGGAGGGCAGCAAAAGGTGCCGCCACACAGTAAAAGTAAAAAATGGATGTGGAGATACAGTGGATACAAAGAAACAGACAGAGCAAGAGAAAAAAAGCATGCAGGCGTGGGAGCCTGGGGACTGCAACGATAATTCCCGTCTAAAATTAGTCTCATTTTTCACCAACTTCTCTCTCTGTAATGTAATATGCTGAGCAGGGAAGCTCCTGGGCTCCTGTGGGACATGACATGATGAGAGCCTGAACCTCTCCTGCCTGCTAGCTAGGTAAACAGACATTCAGCTACACACAAACACACACAAATAAAAGAACTTGTGGGCACGCATACAAGTGTCTGACAAACAGAAAACTTGTTAGCAAACAGAGGCATGTGTACATTTAGGGAACAACACTCTGCACACACATATGCAGCAAGGCAGAACAAATGAGCGATTCAAGGCGAGCGTGTCTGCTAATTCTGTCAGTGAGGTCCAGGGCTAAACACTAATCTACAGCAGAAAATAAATGATGATGCACGCTCTCCTCGCTGCCTCCTGACTGGATTTCCTCCAGAGCTGTTTGGCTGAGTCATAAGAAGAAAACAAATGTGTTTGTGTGCTTTAAAAAAAAAAAAGAAGAAGAAGAAAAGAGGGATTTACACTTGAGGTAAACACCCACCTGTGAGAGAAGGAGTTCTTGGAAAGGTTCAGGTAGGCGAGGTCAGCACAGCAGCCTCGCAGCAAGGCCCCAAACAACTGGCAGGGAATCAGAGAGATAAATGAGCTGCGTTATGTTCACTCCAGAGAATGTGATTGTGTTGTATAACAGTTATTTTAGCTCTTGAGCACTGCACAAATGATTATAGCACAGATTAAATCTGACACAAATGCAATATGAACAGACAAAATAAATAAATAAAACACTCAATAATAATATCCCTTGATGTATTGTCCCAGAATTATTTGACATTCAAAAAAATAGAACTTCACGGAAGCTCTGCGTGAAAAATGGAGATGAAAAAATGAGATGTTACTGCTGGTCAGATCAGGACAAAACTATTTGTTTTAGGATTTATTTCATCCTTTCTCTGCCATATGGTCGGGGTTTGTACAAAATAATGCAATGTGTGTCATCAAGTTTCTACATCCACACACAAGTGTATTTAGCATCTGCTGCATGTGATTTCCAGGGAATATGGCCACATCAGTAACGGATGTCAGAACTTCTCTGCAGGGTGAACAGACACGCAATGTTCACTTTAAGCTGCACTCATGGGCAACTGTGCATTGCTGCAGAGTTCTGCACACACACCTATACACAGCACTTCAAATAAAATCTGACTTCAACTGTAACAATTCATTTTGTACCCTTTGTAACCTGGAGACTGGAGACCAACAGGCGACGACCAGCACAGTCCCCACAGATAAACCACACCCGACGCTATCCAGCCAATAAGAGTTCAACTTTATTTACTTTGGCAGCCAATGAATGTCATTCACTGTGCTTTACATGGATGTGGTTAGTGTACAGCTAAGTGCGGCTGACAGCAGGTTACAACAAGTAATGTTGCAGAGCAGAGCAGGACCCTGGTCCAGAGCAAGACCAGACCATCATCATCAGAGGCCTAGATATTAGGCTTCAAAAAGAAGAAGATTTAGGGGTGTGGTTAGTTTGATTGACAGGTCACGTCTCCAATGATTTACAAGTTGAATTTGTAGGTTTATTCAGTGGTTGAACTCGAGTCTCATACACATTAGACAGTGTCCTAGGGTTAAATTGCTACTAAGTATGTTTCCTTAAACACTGACCGGAGGCTTTATTTACCTCAATTGTCCTCGGGTTCAAGGGTCAGACCCGCCCCCTAACTCTGCCCTTTATATCCAAATATGGTCACTTCTGGCTACAAAAAAACCAACATGGCCACGTTCAAATACCAAACTCCAGGCTTCAAAATGTGAGCCCACAAACCAACGAGTGATGTCACATTAGCTTCATCAGTTTTTATATACAGTCTATGGTTTGCACAGAGAAAGAAAATTTGAGGGGTTTCTGCAGACAACTGTTAAACATCTGCTGAGTCCTGAGGAGGATGCTACATCATTGTAATGTCAACTTTATGTAGCCGCATACATAAGCTTTTATTTTGTTTTTCTGCTCGAAGGCTTGACGTTCAGGGAAAGGTTTTGGTGGGAAACACTGACAGATTAGAGGATTGGGCTCACAGGTTAATCCACTGCATACAGCATTACCCAAGTCTACACTAAATCACTGTACTTAATACTTTGATGTACTTAGCTGATTATTTTCATTTCATTACACATCTGATAGCAGCACTTACTGGTTACTTTTCAGATAATTATTTTCCATAAAACAACACATGATGAGCTTATAATTCAGGTAAAGATTAAACCAGTGGTTATTAACAGCTTTGACTTTCAAGCCACTTCATCAAGCATCTATTCAGGGATCATGTGTCACATCTCAGATATATAAGTTGTTAGCAGTTTCATCAAAGAGTACCGTATTTTCCAGACTATTGAGCGCACCTGTCTATAAGCCGCTATTGAATTTATTCAAACAGTTTCATGTGGTCCACTCTGACCGGGTCTGATGTGACGAGGCTAAATGTATCGGCAGCACAGAGCTTGCTAGCTTGTAAAAAGCCAACGAGCTTCGTGCCGCCGATACTGAGCCACACCGGTGTTTAAGTTCAAAGCGTCGGAAAAAAGTAGCGGCTTTTAGTCCAGAAAATACGGTAATCGATTATAGATTAATTGCGTTTTGAACCCATAATTCCCCGC
>OOFC01051048.1:6335-20192 GCA_900323345.1 Pseudochromis fuscus
GACTCTATTTACCACCAGAGTTCTCGTAAACAAGCCTCTTCCCTTCTTCCTTCTACTCTAAACATCAGCCTGTCCAGCCCAGCCCTGCCTCCCGCTGCTCCCCTCCAGCACACACACACACACACACACACACACACACACAGAGGAGCAGCAGCAGAATCAGTTTGATTGTGTTGGTGCAGCATCAGAACACAGAGGGCACAGATCGAGATGTGAACTCCCTTCAGCTCAGCGGGAAACACAGACCTGTTTAAAACAGCAACAGAGAAAACACAGATCTGCTTCGAAAAGGGATTTTTTTTTTTTTCAAGAAAAGAAAGGCAGATAGAATTTAATCGGCAGTGGGATGAAAAGGATGTTATGAAAAAATGCCTCCTGTGGGAAGCTGGCGCATCAACTGTTGCTCAGCAAAGGACGTGGAAGGAAAAAAAAAAAAAAAAGCCTCTCCCACCATCTAAAATACATTATCGTTAGCGGATTGAGATGCACACACTCGCACAAAACACCACAGCCACAGCGTGAACACTGGCTGTGTGTGTCTGTGTGTTCTTGTATGTGAAAGCTACTGAGTTACATAATCAGCAGTGATCCCGTTATCACGGGATTTTTACTGTGCATTCAGCTGCTCGCCATGTGCGCTACAGTATCTGTTGCATTGACGTGATGCATGGGACACGGAGATGACAATTAAACACACAAACAGAGAGGTGCACGGTGCAGACAGCAGACATCTGGCACAGTGACGGTGTAGCGGCTGTGACGCAATATTGACCCTCAGGTGTCAAAACACACAGCATGTGTCGTGCACGTGCACACACACACACACACACACAGCTGCACTGATGCAGACAGGGAAGCAGAGCTGATTAATTAGATTCACAAGTCAATTTCCTTTTAATATTAGTGTTTGATTAATTGTTTGAGACCCTCATCAAACCAAAACACCAAGAAATGAGCTTTTTCCAGCTTCTCAAAAGGGAAAAATCTGCTGCTTTTCTTTCATTTAGTCTGATACAATCTTTGGCTCAGATGCTGCGACACATTTAAAGACGTCATTTTCCGCTCAAAGGAACTTTAATGCACATTTTCCTTTGTTTTCTGGCATTTTTATAGAGAAAATAATCGATCAATCAGGAAAAATAATATCAATTTTCAGAGTGAAGTGAAGCTGATGGTGGCATGGATGACAGATGAGGCTACTTGTTCGACACAACACAGCAACCACACATGAATGCACACAACATACTGTAAATACAGACTTCAGTTTTAACAAATCCCACATTTAATCAGTGTGAATCAGCACGTGTATGCCTGAACCTCGCAGTAAAAGCATGTCTGTTTACCTTTTGTCTGCATGGCTGAGTGCTATTAAACAATGTGTGTGTGAGGAGTAGCACGAGGAGTGTCTGTGTGTGTGTGTGTGTGAGGGAAGATGGGAAGGAGGCTGGCTGTCAGGATGTGGAGTCCATTGTTTGTCCGACAATGAAGAGATCGAGTCGGCAGGAGTCCTGTGGCTCTCTCAATGGAGGCATTAACATCTGGGGCCAGAGGGCTGCAGTGTGTGTGTGTGTGAGAGTGTGTGTGTGAGTGTGTGAGAGAGAGAGGAACAGGAGAGAGCGTGTGTGTGTGCGTGTCTTTGTTGCAACTGCCCTGGATAAAGCTGGATTTTCAAGGCTTTTTGTCCAGCATGGAAGTAATGCAGATGTCAGGAGGAATCCCTCAACAGCCAAATTGGTTTTCACCGATATCTCCCTGTAACCTGCTTCACTCCTGCATAATCCACCGCGCGCACTTATATGGAGGATTACGTGTATTTTTAAAGGTCTGCGAACTCGATTTCAAAAAAATTAAAAGGTGAGCAAAGTGAATTTTGCCTGGATTATCCTCCTCTACGTCCCTCTTTGCCGTAAATGTCAACTTGCTAACGCTGAATTCTCCTGGTATATTACTTTCATTAATCTTTGCAAATGACACACACACAGACACACAAACCACCTACCTTATAAAAAGAGAAATCCTGTGACAAAGTTTTACGAGACAATTACACATATATCACAGCTGAGGGCAGATCCTGCAGCGCAGTGTAAAGCCCACCTCGCTCCATCCCACATGGCAATAACATGCCCCCACTAACTTCTCCCACAAGCTTTTTACTGTCTTTATTTTGTAGAAGCAAACTTCGCCCCCTCCTCCTCCTGCACTGTCTGTTAGTTAACTGGCAGTGGCACCATCTAGCTTGTAAAAAAAAACAAAAAAAAAACTCCTCCTCCAGCTTCTAAACCACCACCTTTTTACACAAACCCTTACTCACTGTCCAGTGTGGGACGCCTGCCGCCCCCCACCATCCATCCTCCTCCTCCTCCTCCTCCACAGTAATCACAATAATCACTCAACTGAAGCTAATACTTACTTCATTAAGACACACACACACAAATCAGGAGAGGAATAAGGAGGGAAATCACTCCAAAGTGTCAACTGAACTCACCAACTTTAACTGTTTTTTGATGACGTTTCAGCTAAATCTCTGCATGCTCTCAAATTGTTCATCTGGATACTTTGAAAAGCTCTTTAAACTTCAGTCAGACAACAAAAGTGACAAAGTAAAGTGCTGAGATGATGATATTGATGCTGTTACAGGCTGAAAAGTTCACTATAGTGCAGCAAACACGATCAAGACTTAGAAATATTCTTTCATTACATAAAAGTGGTGCAGGGAAATAACTGTGATACACTGCAGCAAAACCTACAAGCATGCTACGGTGCACTATACAGCACAGTTGCATTGGAGGGCTGTGATTTAGGAGCAGCAACATACAGTAGATGCACAGTGAAGTGAGTTGATCTCCTTCCAACTGCTGCTGACCGCAGTGCGCTGTGTTTACACTGCGCGAAAAGGAGATAAAGTTGCATCACACCGAGCCCCAAACTGGCAACCCCGCACCACCTATAGGAATAATACATCTAGAGACCGCGGTGTTTGTCAAATGCCCCTCAGAAGAACAAGAGGAAGAAAATAACTGGGGGCTTCATGGCAACAGTTGGAGATCCGGACGCTCCGGGTCTGGATGTTTTCTACCTCCTCGCTCCCTCCGTCCACTTTGAATCCAGCACAGCGCTGCAACCACCATTACGATAAATAACGGGGCTGCAAACTTACCTTATTATTACGCTGATGGTAGTGATAATCGCAGGCTTGTCCTCTCCGTCTTTCTCTGACGACAGATCCAGTATCCTTTTCCTGGCTCTCTCTCTCTCTCTCCTCTTCTTCTTTCCCCCGTTATCTCGCGTCTGTTTTTGAATTGGAGTTATAAATTATTCCACATCCTCATCAATTTCTGATGAATTCGTCCGCGGATTCCCTCTCTCCCTCAATATCTCTCTCTCCTGTGCGATTTTGTTTTTTAAAAAAAGGTTTGGACCATAAGGCAAATCAAGCCATATGATCCTGTCATTCAGTTTGTAACACAGAAGAACTGGCTCTCCGCGCAACTCCCTCCCAAGGCTTTGTAACACGAAACCAGGAGGAGGAGGAGGAGGAGGAGGAGAAAAGAGGAGGAAAAAAGGCAAAGAAAGAAAAAGAAAGCGTGAATTTAATCCACTATCTGGGACGAGCTAGGAGGATCTATCCGCCTCAGAAGTTTCAGCAGTCCGTAGCGAGCAGACACATCGGAGCGGCCGTGGCGCTGCGTCTCTGTGCCAATCTCCACTGGAAATGATGTGTGTGGTGCTGCAGCGTGTGTGCGCCCCCAGCTCCACTCCTGCAGTACGCATCACAGCAGGGACCTGCGAGGGTTTCAAAAAAGGCACACAAACAAGGTCTCCGCCCATTAGTCTCTCCGAACAAGGGCCCCGGCGCAGACTGTGGGGCCCCTCCAGCGGCCATGACACCGCTGGATTCATTGTGTAGGAGCAAAGTGCTCTCCAAGCTGGGGTCTGACCCGAGACACTCAGAGGTTATAAGATCGAGGGCCCCAGACATAAAGAAAAAAAAAAAGAGCTGCAGACACCGTTGTTCACCTGCATTGCTGTGGTGCCAGTGAGCAAGGCACCAAGTCTTGAATATAGAAAACGTACAATAGATCAATGCAGCATTAATACAGCGCTTCTTGTTATTATTTCATCATCTTGACTAAAAGTAAAATGTGCTGTTGACAGATGACATTCACTCTGCTGTGTTCTCCTCTTTCTTTGTCTCGTGATAAAAATCAATAATCATGTTTTTATAAAAGGATCCCCCCTCTCTACGTTTTAATGATATACGTTTATTGATCGTTCTCAAAACATGAATTGCCTCTCATCCGTTGCTGTTATTAGAAATATTAAGCCTCAAAAGAGGAGGACTAGTATATAATATATGCTAATAGAAGTATTTGTGGACGACGTGTTGAGATCTTTTAATAATAAAAGCAGCGATATCACACTGATAAAGGCTCCATTATAAGTTAAATCCCATCATTTATATTTTATTATTAAAGCCCTCCTCCACTCAAAGGTTTGTGAGTTTTTATGACTATTACTTTACCTTCGGCTCAACTCCACATTCAATCCTGTGAATTTAAAGATATTGCACTGTATGTGGTCACCTTAAATCTCAGTTTAGGGCGTGAGCTTGTTACACCAGCCAATCGGGATTAAGTATCCAGCTAGTTTCCGGTCCACAGACACAAAGCATTATACACTGCAGCAGTTCAGTGCTTAAAATAATAAGTATTCTTAAATTTCAGTGACAGAGACGAAGTGAATGTAACTTTTAGGATTTTTAATGAGTGACTCAGTTTTCTGTGGGAAAATAATATCAGATATAAACCACTTTCAAAGTTTTATGCATCCTCTAACATGTCCCGAGGGGATCTTTAACTGTCAAAGGACATTGCTTTCTCAGATGTGACCACATATTAGAGCACAGGATTGTATTTTCATATGTTTAAATGACATTTAGTCTCCGAAAACAAATCATTCTGCATTTCCCAGAATGCAATTCAACAGCATCTTAATACCAATGTCTTTCAAACACCAAAGCAAATTTTAGATCCCAGGATATTTATAAAATTCTCACAGTGAACGACACCGAGGATTTTTTCATCGAGCACTGATAGAGTTAAAATATTTCAAAAACAGTAAATCAAAGTCATTTGGAAACATTGCTACAGATGTTGCAGCCGGTTGAGCGTGCTGATGCCGTCTTTCTTTGATGCCCTCATGCGTTTTATAATGATTGCTTTTATTTGGCAAAGGCTCTGGTAACTTGCATTCCTTTTGTTACATCCACTGTGCTTTTTCAATTAGCGTGATTGAATGTCATGTTGACTGAAGTGATTACCGTGAAACTGAAATAACTGTTCTACTCCAGTTATAAGCTTTGCTTTGTCACGACGCCAGACCTTTCTGGGAAGGAACACTTTATATATTTGGGTAGCGTTTGAAAAGGTGTGTATCTACACTCCCCCGAGCACTTTGTTAGGAACACCTGTGTGATCCAGAGCAATCTATTAAAACAGCTACTTCTGCAGAGCTCAGGGTTTTTCAGTTGTTGCTGACAGTGCCATGAAGTGGGTAATTCTACTTTATTATTAAGGTTGTAGTGGGTGGTGGTGGTCTGCTGCACTGCACTGTGTGCCTAATATTTTGATCCACTAGTGTGTATCAGTGGGGTGGACAAAGCTCCCCATGTGACCTCTTGTGACTTTGCTAACCATGTGTAACATGTAAAATCAGCAGAGCTCTCCCTTTTTTTTTTTCTAGAAGCTATAACTTATGATGTAAACTGATTACATGGTACAAATCGCAGTAATATAATTTAATGCAATCATTGAGTGCTGTGCTCTTTATGCACATTTTTTTCATATTCTTCAGATTGCTCCTTATTTGGTATTGAAAGTTATTTTGATTTTATGAGTTTTATTCCTTTGTCCTAATTCATTCTCGTCTTTTTTTCTATGTGTGAGAAACTGTAACTGACACAATTTCTCCTCAGGGATCAATAACATTTCTGATTCTGATAATGAACTGTGCAATTGATTCATCGTTTAAACAGTTAAAACATGTTATCACTGAATGTAAAACACAATCAGAGACTGTATGCAGAAATGGACGAAGCAACTGGGTCTTGAAAGTGAAGCCAATGCTGAAGTTAAAAAATGCAGTATCACTGATGGCCACTAGATGCTGATTCCAAAATGGTCATTTTCAGTCATGAAATACTCACTCAATGCACTTTATCCACATGTTTTTCTGATGTTATTACCTAAAGTCAAATCTTCTCAGTGATCTGGTCCATCTGAAAATCATTTCATCATTAAGCAGAAGTCCAGCTTCAAAAAGAGGAATAATTAGGGAAGTGGTTAGTTTGATTGACAGGTCTGGTCTTCAATGAGATCAAACCTGAATTCAAGTCTCATACACATTAGGCAGTGTGCTTGGATTCAAGGTCTAGACCCTCAGGCGGCTGTGGCTCAGGTGGTAGAGCGGGTCGCCAATGTATTGTAAGGCTGTGGGTTTGATCTCCAGCTCCTCTTGTCCACATGTCGAAGTGTCCTTGGGCAAGACACTGAACCCTAAGTTGCTCCCATTGGTGGCTAGCGCCTTGCATTGCAGCTCTGTTGCCATTGGTGTGTGAATGGGTGAATGAGTTATCTTGTAAAGCGCTTTGGGACCTAGCTAAGGTCAAAAAAACGCTATATAAGTGTACTCCATTTGCATTTACCCGCCTCCTCACTCCTCCCTTTATAGCCAAATATGGTCACTTCTGGCTCCAAAAAACCAACATGGCGACACTCAAATGCCAGACTCCACAAACGCACGGGTAACATCATGCTAGCTTCGTCCATTCCCTACACAGTCTATGCTATACACTGAACACTGTTGCCCTCTTGTGGTGAAATAGCAGCACTATTTTTTTTATACCACTCACTGATTATGAGAGTTTGGGATTTTCTGGAATTTCAAGACTTTTATCAGACAGGAGCTCATCCTCTGATGTGGCTTAAAATAACTTATCCCTCAAAAATAAAGCAGTACAAGATAAAGGAGATCTACTCAGTGTTTTCCCTGCAATGCTGCTAAATAACAAACAAACATGAGGACACATAAACTGTGACTTATGTCCTTCAGTCTGTTGCCCTGGTGCATGCTGGGATGTTTCCCTTCAGGTCTATTTGCAGTTACTTCAGGATAAACATAGAATCATAACACACGTACATTTTAAATCTGATTGAGACTGCAGAAATAAATAAATCCTCATAAACTGCACAACACTTTTTTCTGTTTATTGATTGTAAATTGCAGCTGATTTATTGCTATTGTTATGAATGCACAGTCTGCATAAAGGAAATAAAAACATCTGCTATCTGAAAAAAATAATCCAGGGCAGTTAGGACAAAAACACAAGACTTTGGATTATGATCTAAAGATTAAAAATGCAGATTAGAAGAAAAATATTAGAATCATAATCTTTGAGGATTAGTGTGGAAAATATTGCAAATTATTGTTGTCTCAGAGAAAGTACGGATGTAATGACAAACACCATGGGGCCTTTTAACCCCAGCACAAATCAATAAACCGAGACAAAGCCACTCCCCAAAGGAAAGGCCAAATAAATTAAAAAAAAAAAACAAAAAACAACCCTCTTCTCCCACTGCTGCAGGAATACATTCAGGATCGTCCCTATTGTTTACTGCAGCCTGGGAGCATGTGTCTAGCACCTCTCAGCCCCGCCTGATGCTAAACTGTCTGCACCTTGTGAATTTACATGCTGCTTCATGTAAGAAACACTGTTGAAGACGTTCGCCCAAATCCTCACACAGACAGATTACCAAATAAACAAGGCTGAATTATAGAGCTCATAATCTCAAACACACATCAGGTTGCAGACGCCCTGGCACAGATTTGTTTGGTTGGAGAGTTAATGAGTTTGGATTTAGGACACTAATTTGGAGTCGGACTCTCATTCGGCACTGTGTTAAAAACAGCTCAGTGATGAAAAGGAGAAGTAGCACGGCCTCGGGCCACATCAAGAGACTCAGCTGAGAAAAATGTGGGTTTCGTGCTGGGAAGTTGTTCTCAGTTCGCCGAGCATGGCCTTCTAGGAATTTAAATAAAAAAGGACAGACACTTTTTTTTTTTTTTACATAAGAAATCCTAAGTAGGCACTGACCTTCCCTCTGTGTTTTTCAGCCTCTCCGCCAGTCAATAACACTTCAGAATGAAAAAGACTATGATGAAAATTAATTTGCAAGGATTATATTGAGGCCAAGGTTGGCTAAAATAGACTTCAGATGTATTATATGAAAAGCCAGTCATGTGTGAAGTTGCACGCCTGACCTCAAGTTCAATTTGCTATTGGTGCTGTGTGCTCCCTCAGAGTTTCAGTATACTAAACAACTTTATGACATGTTTTTTTCTACTTGTTCTCTTCATCAGTTTCCTATAAGCTGAGGCGGGATTTTTTTTTTTTTATGGCCCCCAGGCCTGCAAAAGCCATTCACATCTTTCTTTACAAAGTCATGCTGCTGATCTGACAATACTGCAGACTGTCTGCTGTGCTTGGAAGTGTCCAAGAACAAACACCAGCTTCTGTTTAAAAAAATTAATTATTTTTTTTTCAGTTTTTTAGTGACATGGTCAGAGAAGTGTGTTGGAGCTGTCTCACTGCAGAGACACATTTAGATTCTGTCTCCCTGAAACCTTTAAAAATGTATCTCGTTTCATGCCAAACTGCACCGGAGTTTAATTCACACCTCCACTCCAATGGGAGCTTTTTATTCCCCTCCTTTTTTTATTTTTTGTTCGAACACCTGCAGTGGGCGTGAAGGAGCACTCAATTTGTCAGCGTTTCTGTTTATCACTCAATGTACAGCCGTCAACAGAGTGAAAGCGAAAACTTTGCCGCTCATACGCCAATGCCACTGCTTTGAGCGCGAGGCCCTGAGAGTGTGAAAGCATAAATTACAGGCTAATGGTTGACGGAGCGGCGAAGAAAAGATAGCGTCTGATAGTGACTCAGCAGCTCCTCGCAGTCTGTTTTTCACAGCATCTGATAAACAATAACAAGGATGCGCGAGTAATTGCAGCATTGCAGTAGCATGTTTTTTTCCACTCCAGAAATTAATATGAGGAGATAAAAAGATGCAGGTTTGCACTTCCCTTTAGAAAAGTTTCAGTGGCTCATCTCAAGATCATAAAGCCTCCAAATAAATCACAGGTTTATTTAGTGTGTGTGTGCTTTAGACGGCAGTGAGTTAACCCTTTTGTATGGATGAATGAGTCTCTATTGAGTAGAGCAGAACACAGTAAGACTACAAGGCGGTGTGTCAGACACGATTATTTGCAGCACAGAGGACCATCCCTGTTTTATTTCTTCTCATCCTCCACACTTTGGACTTCAGCTACAACACAGAAACTTCCATTTAGAAAAATCCGCTGATGTCATTCCTGCATGAATCATGCATTACTCGGGGAGAAGAGGGTGAATACAGGACTTTCTTCAGTGGTGAATCTGACTCAGCCGAGTTGGTGGTGGATTCCTGCAGAGCAAATAATTCCCCAGTGAGCACTGAGGTCGTTCAAATACACACACACTGATCAGACACACCATTAAAACCAGCTACCTGATACTGTGTAACTAATCAGGCATCAGCAGCAGGTCCTGTACGTTTTCAAAGTGGGGGCCACCGTGAATTGGACTTGTTTGTCTCGCACATCCGACAGATGCTGGATCGGATTGAGATCTGGGAAATCTGGAGAATAAATCAACACCCTGAGGGAATACTGCTGCCACGAAGGGCTGTACCTGGTCTGCTACAATACTTAGCTAGGTGGTACATGTCAAACTAACATGAACTGCAAGACCCAAGGTTTCCCAGCACAACTTTCCCCAAAGCATCACACAGTCTTCTCCACATAGTGCATCCTGGTGCCTTGTCCTTCACATGTAAACGACTCACACTCACCCAGCTGTCTGTCTTATATAAAAGAGTGTGATTCATCAGAGACGACCACCTTCTTCAAGCAAACTGAGAGGCTCTGTGTGTTCTGACACATTTCTATGAAAGCCAGATTAAAGATTTGCAGTTTGGGTTACAGTAGCTCTTGAAACCACAAGGGCCATACTTCACTCTCCTCTAACATCAGCAGCACTGTTCACACTTGGTTTTAAGATTTAAAGATTGAATTTTTAATTGTAAATTTATATTTTCTATATTTTCATACTTCAGTTTTTCAACTTCTGATTGCACTCTGTACTTTGTCTATCCTGCTGCTGTGATGAAACAATTTCCCTGGTGTGGGATCAATAAAGTATCATTTTATCGTATCGTATCATACTGTATCATATCTTATCTTATCATAAACGACTTTGTCCTTTCACCTGAAACAGTTAGACCAGTCCATACCTGTACAATAGCTCTTGAATACCGTATTTTCCAGACTATTGAGCGCACCTGTCTATAAGCCGCTATTGAATTTATTCGAACAGTTTCATGTGGTCCACTCTGACCGGGTCTGATGTGACGAGGCTAAATGTATCGGCGGCACGGAGCTTGCTAGCTTGTAAAAAGCCAACAAGCTTTGGCCGCCGATACATGAGCCACACCGGTGTTTAAGCCGCAGGGTTCAAAGTGTCGGAAAAAAGTAGCAGCTTATAGTCTGGAAAATACGGTACTTCAATTCAAAAATCACCATGTTCAATCCTGAAATACTCAGTCAATACATTTTTTCACAAGTCATTCTGATGTCATTAGTTAAAGCCAACTCTCCTTCTCAGTGATCAGGTCCATCTGAAAAACATTTCATCATTAAGTGGATATTAAACTTCAAAAACAGGAAGATTTAGGGGCATGGCCAGTTTGATTGACAGCTCTAATCTCCAGTGATTTACAAGTTGTTTGGAGGCTCATTCACTGTTGAACTCCAGTCTCATACACATTAGGCAGTGTCCTCGGGTTCAAGGGCCAGACCTGCCTCCCTTCATATCCAAATATGGTCACTTCTGGCTCCAAACAACCAACATGGCGGCATTGAAACACCAAACTCCTGACTTCAAACACGTCATATGACCTTCATCCATTCTGTATACAGTCTATGCTTCCCACCTACAAAGTAATGCATCTGTATAACCATTTTGCAAATAACCTAAAGAGACAAAACTACTGTCTGTCCTGAAGGTGCAGTTAGTTGTAGGAGCTCAGTCTTCACCTATACAACCATCTGCCTTTGAATTTAACCTTGTGTAAATGTATTTCTTCTTCCATTAAATAAAAGGTTCACATTGTGCTTCTTCCTCTATTCACTATTGAACATAAAGTTTATTCTAAGGTTGATTTATTGGTTTCTATTTCTACATATTTTACCATCACACTCTGTTGCCAGCTCAAAGAACCACCACCAGCTCTACACTGACTCCTCGCCACCACCGAGCCGGTGATTAGCCGCCACTTCAAAGGTAATTTAAACCCTCGTGAGTATTTGTCACACCCGCAGCAAACTCTGTAAGACCCCTCACTTAACAGCTCGCCTGCCATAGGAGAAGCAGGGAAAATGTCAGAGCGGACATTAAGAATGACATGGCTCATAATTTACTGAATTGAAAACTGTTATATCCAATGAACATAAATTCTCAATGATCATAAAGTCACCTCATTATTGTGGATTTGCTGCCAGGGATCAAAGGAGCGTGTCCGGGCTCGGTGTCCCACACACGTCAGCCTGGTCACCGGTGAAGCTGCTAAACAAAGTCGAGAGTGTACGACGACAGAGGGAGCTCAGAAAAACACTCGTTATTAGGTGTTTAAGCACAAATATTAAATGACTTGCGGCTTTATATTCCACAAGGGTTTTTTTTAGAACTGGTTTTATGAATAAAACACTGTAATAAAAGTTTTTTTTATAGCTGTAGTTTTGTATATGTAGAGGAATACTTTGACTTTTCAAGATACAGGCTTATTTGCTTTCTCGCTGAGGGTTGCATTACGATGCTGACCTCACGTCTGATGGACAGAGGAAGGTAGAAATGAATTTGATTTTATTTATTATTGTAGCTTAGCATAGACTGTACATAAAAAATGGATAAAGCTGCTGTGATGTCATACATTGATTTGTGGACTTTTGAAGCGAGGAGTTTGGCATTTGAATGTTGCTGTGTTGTGAGCCAGAAGTGACCATATTTGGATAAATATGGATAATTCACATTTATGGTACTTTTCCACTAGCCTATGGTATCTACTCTGTTCAGTCCCTCTTTCATGTAGACGGTCATCAGTGACATTGATGAAGTACCGTATTTTCCGGACTATAAGCCGCTACTTTTTTCCGACGCTTTGAACTAAACACCGGTGTGGCTCATGTATCAGCGGCACGAAGCTCGTTGGCTTTTTACAAGCTAGCAAGCTCCATGCCGCCGATACATTTAGCATTGTCACATCAGACCTGGTCAGAGTGGACCACATGAAACTGTTTTATAAAATCACCACACACAAAATTCAACAGTGGCTTATAGACAGGAGTGCTCAATAGTCCGGAAAATACGGTAATCTGCATAAATCTCCTGTTGTGGTGTCACAGGAAGCAGTTTGAAGATTGTTTCAGGTGAGAAATAAGTTGTTTTTACATCAAATATGTTGTTAAATCATGAAGTCAGAGCCGGGTTAAAAACTTGCTCTGACGTTTTTGGCGATATGAGCTCTCACTACGACCTCCGTCAGCTGTTTGACCGACCGGGTGCTCAGAGCTCAGGTTTTTTTCAGCTGACATTTTAAAAAAAAAATTTAACGTTGCAATAAAGTGATGTTATTGTAGATTAAACTGATCTGTTTAGTGGTTTTCCCCACATTGTAGAAACTTGTTATTCTGGCTATAACCGTACAGACTTGTCGGTATAAATGTTTCCGTGCTGCACAGTGATGACGCAATGACGCTGTGATGAGTCCGACCAATAAGATTTTAGGACCTGCTAGTACCTAACAGGGTACTTTTTTTTGAACGGCAGGAGAGGAGGTACAAACAAAAACTTGTAGCAGGTACCAAGTTTCAGGTACTTTTTGCCAGTGGAAACACACCACAAACCGAGGTGAGGCGGTAATATGTAGCGGAAATGCTCCTTTAGTGTACAGACAGGAGTGTGGTATTCATATTTTTTATCCACGTCTTGGAAAGACAATTAATTTTCACCTTCTGTGTCAATATTCACCAGTTTGCATGTTTCCATAGCTGTGCATTTCCATACAGAGTTTTTATTTAGCGATACAATAAGTAATAACTTTACAGTAATAGAACTACCAGACCAACAAGCAAGCCAAAATTCACATCCTCTATTACACATTGAGACTCATTTACCATTTTTCATTTGTATGACATCATGGATGAGTCACCTCTCCGCCACCTCCTCCTCCTCCTCCTCCTGTAGCAGGGTGAAAGTGGAGTGTAGCTCCCCAAAAATATGCTCTCATTCACCGAATATTTGCCTGGGGTGCTCATCAGGACAGGGGAGGAGGACAGACGAGCCCACCGTGTTTCTTTTGGCCCGAGACGCCATCCTTCATCCTTCATCCTCCCCCCTCTTTCCTCCTTTTGACTTGTTTTCATACTGCTGGCTGCAGCTGAATGACCATTCATGCTCGCTGATGCTGGATGTGGATGTTTGTGTTTGAGTGTGTGAGCGTCTGAGGGGCATGACATCCCTTCGTCTCACGTCTGCCAAGCCAGTCTCACACACACACACACACACACACACACACACACACACACACACACACACACACCACCCCTCTGGCTCTCTCCGGGAGGTATCCGGTTGTCTCATGCGTTAGTGTTGCGAGTCGCTGCAGCAGTGCCAGCACAAAGAGGGGAAACTCGCTCATGACAAAT
>OOFC01051048.1:26548-38897 GCA_900323345.1 Pseudochromis fuscus
ATCTTTTTTTTTTAAAAAAAAAAAGGTTGTTTATTGTAATTATAATCCTACTGTTCTTTAAATTGTAATTTTATAATATAGTTGGGAAAATGTTGATCTATCCAACAGTGCCATGTTTTCATTCATTTGCTACATTACCCCCTTATTAAGTCGCATTTACACTGGTACCACATCGCCTCGCCTCGGTTTTGGTGTGTTTCCACTGACAAAAAAGTACCTGGAACTTGGTACCTGGTACAACTGTTAGTACCTCCTCTCCTGCGGATCCAAAAAAAGTACCTGATCAGATAGGAGCAAGTATTAAAATCTTATTGGTCGGAATCGTCGCTGAGTAGTTGCCAGGCAGTCATCATCAAACACGCCATTTTTAAATAGTCAGCAAACTGTGCAGCCGTGTTTCAAATAACAAGAAAAGAAATAGCATCTGTCTTCTTGCTGTGAAAAACAGCAATAGACCGAGAGTCAAAAACAGCAGTTGTTCCTCCATTGCTTCTTTCCACACCTGTGTGTCGCATTGAAGATGACGTCACGAATGACGGCCAGCTACATGGAGGAGGGACTGTCCTCGCCGATGTAAATGCAACCGGCGAAGCGAGGAGGTACTCTACTAATTTAGTTTACTAATTTGTTATCATAGACTGTATATAAAAGATGGATGTAGTCACCACGTCTTAAGAGTGAAGCCAATAGAGAAGTGCAAAAATACTCCCGACAGCCACTAGAGGATGACTCCAATTCAGTAAAAAAAAAATTGTAATTTTCAATCATGAAATACTCAGTCAATACATTTTTCCCACCAGTCATTCTGATTTTATTAGTTAATCTTCTTGTCAGTGATCTGATCCATCTGAAAATCATTTCATCATTCAGTAGAACTGTGTTCTCACAACTTCAGCCAGTGTTACCTCTTGAACTTTGAGCAGTTCCTGTACACACCACAGGGAAACTTAAAATCTCCTCACTACAAACAGTAATAGTGTGGCTGAGTGAAAAAGGTTTCAGTTTAAATCAAACTGTAGAATTTTACTGCATAAACACAAGAGATACAAGAGAAAAATAAAGAGAGATTCCTGGGAAATATCAGAACAAACACTCTCATGTACAGTCCATTGTTAGCTAGCTTACAGCTAACATACAGTTGTCAAGTTGACTGTGTTAATAAACATGAACAAATTTACCTGAGTGATGCAGCTGTAAATCTCTCTCTTGTGTAATGATCCAAAGTTAGCTACATTGTTTCTAGTTTTCATGCTAAGCTAACTAGCCAGCTGTAGCTTGTGTTCACTATACAGATGTAAGAGGGGTGTCAATCAACAGCATAAAGAGTATTTCCTGTTATAACTTACACATGCAGTAGTACTGATACTGTGTAGCACTGTTGATGTCTTCTTTGGAGATCTGAGTCCGGTCTCGGTTCCTCCTGTGAGTCCGTCTTGGCTGCAGACGTTCTCCAGGGAAAAACTAACTTCATACTTTAATGGTCAGCTTCCTGGTGGGACGCTCAAACTGAACACGTCCGTTCTCATGCAACTGAAACCCTCCATGCAAACATCAACTAAATGGATGTTATATTGAGGTTATTTAATGGGAAGAGGAACAGCTTTCTGAGGTTGGGAGGTTTTGAGGTTTCTTGCTCTTTAGAGGCCAAAAAAGTCTGAGGTGATATCAGGTTACTCGCCTTTCTGTCTTGTTTGCAGAGTTAATTTTTGTCCTGCTGTTATCTTTGGTTTGTGTTGTTTTTGTCTGTACTCCCAGAGTGCTGTTTAGCTACTGGACATTTTCATTAGCATACACTGTGTCTATAATTGGCAAAGTAAAACTAGATAGATAGCTTATAGATAACTACACACTAAAAATTTTGTGCTGTTTTTACCCAGAACTAGGTCAATATTGGACTTGGGAAACTCTTTGCTGGGTTAATTTAACTTTACTTAACATTTTATTGTTTTGACTCAACATTTCCTCCATTTTCTTGTTTTTAATCATGATATTGTTGGTTTTACTCATTATTTGTTATAATTGCCCCATATGTTCACTATTTTGTTCCTTTTATGCAACATTTTGTTGTTTTAACTCACTATAATGTTGGTTTTACCATTAATTTTTTTGTTTTTACGTTAAATTTTCCACCATTTTATTGCTTTTACTCAACATTTAGCTGTTTTTTTCCCATTATATTGTTGTTTTTACTTATTATTATTGTTTTTTTTACTCACTATTTCCCACCATTTTTTTTTTATCACCACCATCTTACTTGGTAAAATAAACCCAGTATGTAGTTGGTCCAATATTGACCAAATTTTGGGTGAAAAAAAATATTTTTTAGGGTGTAATTTAAAGAATTGCTTTCTTTTTTAAAAGTCATATGGACTATTGAAGTAAGGAAATCAATAAATGCATCAATGTATGAATTTTGTTTTAAATCTGATCTGATTCACACAGCTACAACCAAGATTTAGTGACCATCTTGCAGATCACTTTTTACGGCGTTGCCTCTTTTGTTCACTCTTACCATTGTTACGTGTGTTTCCATTGTAGCTCTATTAAAGTTTTTTTTTAGTCAGAAATTTCCTTCAGTGAAAGTTTGTACTGTGCAGCTGTGTCTTGAGTCTGTGGTACAATCATCACACTAACAATTACCTCTGTTATGTTGACCTCTACAACGTCTTTCTTTTGTATAGTTACAATTCTCCACTTTCACTGACACTCATTAACCTGTATTCCTACAGTTTCATGTGAAACGACGTGAACAGGCACAGTCCTGTCATGAAGCCAGCGCAGATTTGAGTCGAGCTAATTTCTAGTTCCGACTGAATTGTTCCTGTAATCACCGTCCTCCACCGCACGCCGCTGCTACGCTCTTCTCTCAGGTTGCCGTTAACGACCACATGACCCAGTCCTGAACCTCTGACACTGAATCCTCCAAATGCACTGTGATGGGACTGTAAAAGTTTGACTGCTGCGTTTATCAAACCACGGCGGTGAACTTTTCCTCCGTCTGTTTCCTCTCTTTTTCTTTTCTTTCACACTCTCTGTCAGTCTGTGTGTTTTTCTGTGTTTCAGGTGTGTGTTTTGAAGTGAGGTCAGCCGGCTCCCTTCTGCCAAACACGTCTAATTAAGACATCTGATAGTGCTACTTTATATCACAGCAGCAGAGGCATGCAGGGGGACTTGGCCTAATGTGTCATTTCATAATTAACGTCTGTCCTGTCTCAAGCTGAAGGCTCAAAAGGATGAAAGATTTCATCAGAGGTTTTAAAGAGTAAAACATGCACCTTATGGGGTTCAGCCGACAGTGGTAAAATACAGCGAAACACATTCATATTAAAAACAGAGACACAAATGACACATTTTCCACTATGCTAACTCCTGTTTTCAAAGGACATTAAGTCGATCTAAAATTAGAAATGTGTCTTTAATCCTTTAATATTGTATCACTGGTTGTATTGTTCACTTATGATGTAAAGTTAAATTACACAAATTCCCTTTGTTTGTTTTTCATATGATCACATTTACTTCCTGTTAAAAAAATGTGGCTTTCACCATCTTACCAAAACAATTTGAACTAATAGTACCATTACATCCACCTGTCAATCAACCAGCTGTTAGCAGTACAATTCAGATTACCACCAGATGTGGTACTAACCTCATCTAATAACAAACTACTTCAATTATCTAGTTATGTATTAGTTAGCTTGCTAGCTAGCTAGGTATGGTGTTTTGTTGTGTTTCAATGGTCCAATCAAATTGCTCCAGACATTTTGGCTCAACTACACATCCTGTTTTTGACAGAGATACCTCAAGATACAGAAGCTGGATACTGAGACTTAAGGAGGGTTTTGTTTTGGGGTTTTTGTTTGACTGGTGTGTCAGATTTTAACATGCAGGTGATCTTTAACTCCTCTCCCCAAGTAATACTGAGTTATACTAAATTCACAGCTTCGTCTGTCCGTTAGAAAAAAGCCTATGTTTGTATCCTGGGGACAAAGGTTCAACGTGAAACTGAGTCACAAAACTCAAAAAACATGAAATAAACCTGTTGTCATGCACACCTGCAGTCATCTCTGTCCACCGCTGTCCTGTTAAATCCGTAGCTTATCCTTATTTATGAGAACAGGTAGAGGGGGCTTAGAAAAACATCAGAGGACAGAATATGAATATCAGATATCGACGCTGAAGCAACGCTCTGCGGGCAAAACCAACATCCGCGTGGAAATGACCCAGACGCACCTCTTCATCAGACGTCTATGAATGAATCCCCAAACCCGACATCTGAGGGAACCTGAGCAAGTGTGTGTGTTTGATACAGATAACAGGAGTGTTTCTGATTCGTCAGCAAGATTGATTTCCAGGCTCACATGCCAGTAAAAAGGTTTGGTAATTGAGTTTAAATGAAGGGGAAGGGAAGAAACAGAAACAAGGAAAGTTACACCGAAGAGAGAGGAAGGTGGTCAGAGGTAGAGGGGCGACGGTCGGTGAAACAGAGGCAGAAAATACCAAAAAAAAAGACAGATGCAAAGACAGAGAAAGAACGACAGGTTCATGAGTGATAGCAGCCAAACGGCCTAGCGAGCGGCCTGTCCCCGCCACCGTCAGCCCTCTGCTTTATTTCATCATGAAAGTTTTATGCGTGGAAAAATAACAAGACGCGGAGCCAAGTGGCTCGATGGGTTGAAAGAAAAGGAAGAAAAAACTCAAGCCCTGCGAGACAAAAGGCTTCTGTTGTTTCTAAATCAACGTTAATTTCTAACTTGGCGGACCCCCGCCTGGAGGAAGCTTGTGGTGAAGAAAGAGAAAATGAGTCGGGTTATTTTGTTCATGTTTGCCATCTGAGGTTCAGGCTTGTTTTTTGTGCAAACCTTGTGGTTTAGCCTTAAGGTTTTGGATTTCACCTCTGCCCCCACTAACACCCGCACCCCTCCCGCCCCAAATGACTTTCTGACCAAATGAGAATGAACGAAGTGATGGCAGCGAATCAGAGCCGAAGCTTCGCCTTGGGATTTGTCCCCTTGTTAAAACAACCTTTGTCCTGCGTTTGTCCTCCAGATAATTTGTTCTTTAAAGCCAGAAAACAGAATAAAGTCACTGTGTTTTAACTTCAAACTCTCTCCAGTGCAAACGTGGAGTAAAAGGTAGGATTTGTACAGTTACAGAACATTAAACTTTATGGCTCTCGGTGGATTTCACAGCGGTAACAATAACAACGAGGAAGACGAAGCAGAAAGAAAACTCAAGCGATGCAAGTCCGATATGAGATGTGCAAAATAACTTATATTTCCAGAGGTTTCCTTACCTTCATCTCCATCTTCAGCACAAGTATCCCTTGGCTGATTTGACTTTGACCCACCGTACTGTACTGCAGTAGTGGCTGGTACATAAATCTACCCAGAACAAGGCAAAGAAGTGATCACGTTCAACAACAGACTCATACTATGCTAGACTAAATTGCTTTTTAAACCCTGTTAAAAGACTTTTTCAACAATACTTTTTATCATTTCCATTGCCATCTCAAGGGTTGTGCACATGGACGAAGCTAAGGTGGTGTTTGTTTGTGGACTTTGAGTCATTTGAGCCAGGATCTAGTGGCCACTGGGAGTACTTCAACTTCCCTTTTGAGACTCCATCTACAGTCCATGCTTGTGCGCAACAACTTGCGTGGGTTTTGTGTTAGCTTGACTGTATGAGACAGTCCGGTGTCTATGGCACGCCAGTAGCTTTGTGTTTGACGTCAGGCAGCAGTGACTGAATCGCTGGAGCAGCCATTACCACAGAGAGGCTACAACAACAGGGAATATGGCAGAAAAACCTCCGAGGTGTCTGAGAAAAGTTTCAGATGCTCCAGATGAAAAAGAAACTGTTGTTCAAAGGAGCCAGGTTACCTCGCTTTGATCCAGGGACTGTCATAGAAATAAAATGTATAGTAGCTACAGACAGTGAGCACATGTCATTACCACATGTGGACTGTTTGTGTTGTTACTCTCACTGCCAGCAGGGGGAGACAAAAGTCAGACACTGCAGATCACGGTTGAACTTACCTGTTTGGAAACTGGTTTGAAAAGAGTAGAATATCCACCCTGTTACATATGATCCCAATACTGTCACATATTTTCAGTAGATGATCTCTCCGAAGCGTAACATGTCACTAACTGCGAATTAAGTGTCAGATTTCGTAGCTCCAGCTATTATTTCAAAGTCAAACCTATTTAATCAACATTTAGGTACATAGATCTCGCTTGGTATCAGCAGATACATGATTTTAAAAGGTAGGAGTCAGGAAAATAAAATCCATAGCTTGTATATAAAAAATGGATGAAGCTTACTAGACATCACCAATTGGTTTGTGGACTGTTGCACCAGTTTTTGGTTTTATCCAACTTACTGCTAATCTTTCCCTTACATCACAGCTAACTGTTTAGCTAACCTTGCTGTTGTGGATTATTTTACTAAAACAAACAATATCTCAACAGCTGAACTGTTTGGTTTTTGTAAACACAGACTGTATGGACTGAACAAAGCTAATGTGACATCATCCATTGGCTTGTGGATTCTAATGTTGAGGTCAGATGTTTGACATTTGAATGTGGCCATGTTGGTTTTTTGGAGCCAGAAATTACCATATTTAGATATGAAGGGAGGAGTGAGGAGGCGGGACTAACCTTTAAACTCAAAGACACTGCTCAATGAGTATGAGACTCTAATTTACAAGTGAATGAGCCTCCCAACCACCTGTAACATATTGGAGAACAGACTTGTCAATCAAATTAACCCTAAATCTTCCTCTTTTTGAAGCCTAATATCTCCTTAATGATGAAATGATTTTCAAATGGACCACATCACGAAGAAGAGTTGACTTTAGCTGATGACATCAGAATAACTTGTGGGGGAAAAAAAAGTATGTTTTTCATGATTGAAAATTAGGATTTTTGACCTGATGTCAGTTGGAGCTGCAGTTTTTTGGGAGCCAGCCTCCAGTGGCCGTTGGTGGTATTGCACTTTTTGCATTTCCTCATGTTTGAAACTCGTGGCTGCGTCCATCTTCATCTATGTTTAATTCGCTTTCATATTATACACTAAGAATCATTGGATTTAAAACTGACCTTGAACAAGATGTTTTGTGTTATATGATTAATTTTGAGTCGACAAACTGGAGTCCGACTTTGAACAGTCACAAAATTACTGTAAATTGTAAATATGTGCAAATGATTTCACTAAATAAACTAATAGGAGTTCACATGTTATTAACAACCAGTAATAAATGATGACATCTAATAACCTAGAATCAATAAAAACACAGTCTCAGAACAGTCCTCTTTCTAAATATCTTTCATCCTGGTTGTAGTTAACCCAGAACTGGATACTTTCTGCCATAGTGATTTTATAGCTTCGTGTAATACACCTACAGGTCAACCCCTGTACGTTTCCTTTAACAATCCTGACTAGCTCGGCATGTAGGTCAGAGAACCAGTAGCTTAACTCAGACCTGAAGCAGGAAGGAAGGAACAAAGATAAAGATGCTTCTCATTTACTGGCCTCTCGTATATCACCTTCAGCATGCCACCGGCTGAATCATCTGCCATAGCCTCAGTTTGTCTAATATGGCTGAATATGGTCCGAATATGAAACACAAACAGCTACAGCTCCATGTGAAGTTGCTATCCAAACATGGCGCGTATGAACAAAGTGGCCAAAGATAGAAAGTAAGATAAAGAAACAACAAAGGTCCAGAAATGTGAGAGAAAATAGCATGAAAGCAGGCAAATATTTTGCCCCATGTTTCGCTCGACATTCACAGGAGGAAAAGCATTCCTGCATATTCTCTCAGCTTCAAGATGAAAATTCCTGCCATCGCCGACGATAAAGACAATGTTATTGCAAGGCTCACGGTGTTGGGTTACACGATGTTTGTCTCCCTGGAAACAAGCCCATTGGGGAGGCGGCGGGGTCGAGATCAGAAACAGGTGATACCGTCTCTGCACCTCGTGGTTTATGGGGTAGGCGGGAGATTGACGCCAACTGCAATTGTGTCCAATACGGTCAAATATGACAATTTTCTTGTCAAAAGCAGATGTGTGCCGTGTGTGTTCTGGGCAAAAAGTGCATTTGCAGCAGCGTTTAGGTCATCACGGGACACTAAAACGCACCGCTGAACCCGGATAAATCCCATCCTCAGACCCTAAGCAGATGTTGCGTCCGTGTGGCAGCGACAGAGCGCTGACTCGGTGCGACTGAGCTGAGCGACGGCCAGCTTCACCTGAGCGCCATCGATCTCCATTTACAGAGTGTGCGTGCATGAACGCCAGGTCTGGACTTGATTGGGAGGCGAGCAGAGAGGCGGCCAATTTGTCATCATTTGGGTGACAACTTGTCTGACTGACACGCTCCCTCGCTGACCTCTCTGTGTGCTTTGAACTGATAACAAAACTGTATGTGTGCGACTGTGTGTGAGGAGGAAGGAAAAAAGAGTAATGACAACGAGGAGGGAACAGGAGACGCTAAAGAGAAAAGCAGGGGCTCCGGGTTAAATGGTACGATTCCAAACTTTTCCAGACATTCATGTCATTTAAAGGTTTTGATGTTCGGAGAGATTTGTGACCAGACTATCACTTGATTTGTGGTTATTTTTGCACAAAGACAGATGTAAAAATGTGAGATAAAATGGTTCAACACCAGAGAGACTTCTACAATCTACAGACTGAACTTTATTATTAATTCATTACCAGACATTTTAGAAAATCTAGAAATGACCCTTGCTGCATTCATGTCAAATATTTTACTCACGTGACGCAAAAACTTGAAGCTGTCATAATCACTTTTTAAAATTTTTATATACAGGACAATATCCCTCTGGGGTTCTTGTTGCTTTGATGTTGGAGCCACAGCAAAAACCAAAAAACATCAAATAAACCAAATGAATAAATCTAAATAATGTCTTGGGACAATGAACTTACATGGGAGACATATAAAGTACAGTATGATAATATTATATCATAATGGGACGGCAGTGGCTCGATGATAGAGTGGCTGGGTCAGTGGTTTGAATCCCACTCCTTGATCATGTGTATCCTTGGGCAAGATACTTTACCCACTTTGCCCTGTATGAATGTTGACTGAAAGGTTTGGTGGTGGTCGGAGGGGCCACGCCTCCATCAGTCTGCTCCAGGGCAGCTGTGGCTAGCTTAGCTTATTGCCACCGGTACAACTAGGTGTGAATGAATAATGGTCTTTATACGCGCTTTGAGTCTGGACTTGAAAAAACGCAATATAAATCCAAACCATTATTATTATTTTTAACTATCTTGCTAAAGGCAAACGTTGCAGCAACATCCTAGCAAGCTAACCAACATAATGTCTTTAGGAAACCACCAACCTGAAATACTGACAGATAACTCCTTCAAAGTATTGAAGTTGATCTCTGTAGTTTTTGACTATTTATGAAGATATGAAGCAGTTTCTGGAAAACTGGTGTCCACCAACTTTCAAGGGAAATATGTTCAACAGTCAGTAACATTGTCGATCTTCTGTTTAGTTGTGGGAAGCAGACAAAAGGTTTGTAAAAGTTTTGTAGACAGTGAGAGTGAGTGAACACGATGACAGCTGCAACCATTAAACACAAGCAATAAGCTAACAGATGCTAAAATGCTAATCATTTATTGCTGTTTTTTCACGACAAGCAACTCGTTCTATATCGCATTTGCTCTATTTGTTAGTGTGCGGTAAATTATTTAAATATGTAGTTTTCAACCTGGGTTTACTGTAGTGATTCGAGGGGTTTGAATATGAATTTTTGACTTTGGTTATTTTCAGTGTAAACTGACTAACTTGCAAACTTTGGCCTCAAGGTGTCAGCACTGAGTCAACACATCCTGGTCTTTCTTTTTGTTCTCGAAGACACACAAATATTTTAAACTTTAAATTGTGTACAGTTGCAGAAGTTGTTAGAAGTGAAGTTAAAGTAAATGTTATAATGTAATTGTAAATAACATAGACTGTGTATAAGAGATAGTTAGTTAGTTAGTGAGTTAGTATATTTCGAATATGCCAAATAGGGAAAAAAAATTGTACAGGCTTCCTGACGGCTACCAATCAGATTAATTGCAGAACAAAATACAGAAATGAAAACTGAGGAAGCAAAATAATATAAAATACAGAAAAAAGTATATAGGAAAATAAGACATGTCCGAAAAGGAGTGAGGAGGTGCATAGCTTATTTGCTCTCACCCCCAATGAATGTAGTCGTGGTGACATCACCCGATGCTTTGTGGACTCCAGGAGATTGATCGTAGTTTGGCATTTGAATGTCACCATGTTGGTTTTTGGAGCCAGAAGTAACCATATTTGGATTTGAAGGGAGGAGTGAGGAGGCAGGTCTGACCCTTGAACCTGAGGACACTGCTCAATGTGTATGAGACCTGAATTTTTGGAGCCATCATCTAGTGGCCATCGGTGGTGTTGCACTTTTTTCCATTGGTTTCAGTTTTGGTCTGTTTTTTATACACAGCCTGTGGTTATTAAGTAAGAGCTGGGAAAGTCCACATGAGGAAAAACTAAAAAGTATTTTCAACAACTTTCAACACGCCACAGTTAACAACTCAAACATGATCAAAGTTTGACCTCCAGGCGTCTTCGTCCTCCACAGGACACTACACTTTGATTCTATTAGGACTAGAGTTTTATTTTGAAATCAGAGCTGTCCTCTCCTCTCAGTGTCAGAGCCGAACACACACTCTGTGTCACAGGTTTTTTTTAGACTTATGCTGAAACATTTGGCTGCTTCAACACAGACAGGATTACTTCATATGTGAGTTCATGTGCCTTTGTATATAATTGTAATCACACTCCGTACATGCGCAGACATCTCGAGGTTTATGCTTTTGTTTCCTTTCATTCTTGTCCGTTTACGTTCGATACGTAACGTCATGTTGTGTTTCTGGTTGCTGAATCCTAGTGCGCAGCTGTGCTTTATTGTCTGTGATTAAATAAACACATGAGTGTGTCCCAGCACTATTACTCACACTGTAATATTTCAGCACCATCAGCATCTAAATCAGAGGAAAATGAAGCCTGGTTTTCATAAGAAACGCTGCAGCCGGTGAATAAACCAAACCTGAAGTTGATTATGAGAAGTAATGAGTTGTTCTGTTTCAGAAGCTGATTTTTTTTTTTGGAGGTTTTCATTTTTTACAAGCAATTGGTAGCCGAGCAAATAACCCTGCGCGGGGAGCAGGCCAGGTACGCAGGCGAGGATGCAGGCATTGTGAAAGCTGAATAATTACGTGGCCTAAAATGTTTTTCTGGCTCAAAGCGTGGAATGAAAGATTAGCTCCCCAGAGAGAGGATTTAAAAGACCCAACCTCTGTAACACTGCTGGCTCGAGGACGGCTGCTGAGGCAGACAACATGTAAGAAAAGGCTCTTTCTCTGGAGTTCAACTCTTTTTTTTTTTTATTTGGATGGATGGATAAATTAAAGAGAAGAGGTAAACAAGCATCGTGTGAGTGCGCCAACAGTTTTAAGACTTTCCCACCTCTTTAAGTTGCTTCACAGGTCTTCAGTGGACGGTGCAGGCCAGAAAGAGCGAGTGATGAAGAGGAGGGGGTGAGGTTCACTTCTGGCAGGTTGTGACTACAAACTGGAAGATGTTTGAGGAACAGACTGTATAGAAAGTGGATCATGATGTCACACGTTGGTTTGTTTGAAGCAGGACTTTGGTGTTTGAACGTCACCTTGTTGGTTGTTTGGAGCCAGAAGTGACCATATTTGGATATGAAGGGAGGAGATAGGTGACCATTGAACCAACACTGTCCAATGAGACTCATGTTTGAAGACCACACCTGTCAATCAAACTAACCCCGCCCCTAAATATTAGTCTTTTTGAAACCTAATATCTACAGAGGGACTCAACTTTAGCTAATGACATGAAAAAATGTATTCAGTGGGTATTGAAGAAAATTATGATGTTTGAATTAGAGCCAGCATCTAGTGGCCGCCTGGAGAACTGCACTTTTTTGCACTACTGGATTGGCCTCACTTTTAAAACCTGGTTGCTTCGTCCATTTCTATAAACAGTCTGTGGTCTCAGGTCTGTGTATCCATATGTCTCATACCCAAGTGGATTAAAGTGGATGGTGTTAGATTTGATGACATGGTGTGTTAGAATAATCAATGACAAAATATAAGTGGGTAAGAAAATGTAAGTATGCTCTGTTAATACTGCAAAACCTGTGGTGAGATAAAAGAGGTGTTACAGGGAGATTTTGTTCAATCTCAGCTCTCAAACCAAATCCCATGAACCTCAGTAAGAAAAGGTGTCTTAGCAAAAAAAAAAAAAAAAAAAAAAAAAAGACCTTTTT
>OOFC01051048.1:38917-57935 GCA_900323345.1 Pseudochromis fuscus
AATTAAAAAAAAAAAAAAAAAAAAAAAAAAAAACGGACCTTTTTAACCCTTTAACCCAGAAAGTATCACTCTTGATACGTTTGCACTTTGGATTACCGGAATTATATCACAGTTTGTGCAATCAGAAATATTTCAACAGCTTCTGAGAGCTGAGATGTTGCACTTTATAGTGAATATGGTGTCATTACAGTAATTACACTTTCGCCTCTCCTGTAAGTATTGCATACTGCATGTTGTAAGATTGTAACAACAATGACCATGAAGCAAGAATATCAGAAATATACAAATATGGATTTACATTTTAGAGTTTTAGTGAACAAACACACTGCAATTGCACATGACTGTTAGATTTTGCATGTTAAATCTGATTTTGAAATCAAAATTAGCATAAAAAACCAGATGGAAATTTGAAGGCTCTGGTGTTTAACCTTTTCCAAGGAGGTCATGTTTTCACCTGCATTTGTTTGCCTGGTGCAAAAACCACTGATGTTTCAACAAGGTAGTGTTACTTCACCACAAGAGGGCAACAGTGTTCAGTCTATTGCATCAGTACAGCAGGATTATTCGGAGGTTTGCGCTCGTTAGCTTGATAAAATTTTATCTTGGTGTTCACACCTGTCCTGCTTTCCCACCTTCACCTGATCCTCCACATCCCTCCACTCACCTGCTTCTACTCTATTGTATCTCTGGAGTATGTTGTGTTTCAGCTGGATCCTTTTTTCTACTCTGCAACTTTGAAACATCTTTCAGACACAGGCTAGAACACAGTATGAATTGAACAACTGACCTGATGAATTAAGTTTAATGTTCAGAGGTAAATACTGTCTAATACAACTGCATGTCGTCGATATATTTTCTGAATTAAAATCTTTAGAAAGAATGAAATGAATGAATTACCCTGCACCTGGAAAAAAATGGTGTATTAGGTTTTTTATTTTATCTGAGAGATATCTGAGTTTGTTTTACACTGGACATTGATTTATAGAATACATGACTGAGGACGTGCATGTCCTGCAGCAGGACACAGAGACAACTGCTTCTCTACAGTTTGGTACCATGTGGAACAGTAGTTCTTTGTTAGTGGACAGAAATATTCTCCCTGTGCGATCGCTGCAGGATGCAGGCCTCATAGAAAACACACACACACACACACACACACAAGCTAAGGGAATTTATACATCAGAGTGGTTGCCCTCGTATGAATGTTTAATAAGTGGGGAGAGGGGCCAGTCAAAATTCACACACCCACACACACACACACACACACACACAAAGTTAATGAGGGGTGTCTCACACGTAGTGCTTCAACTGATGCCAGAAATGGTGGGCGAGGGAAAGGTGTGTGTGTGTGTGTGTGCGTGTGTGTGTGTGTGTGTGTGGTGTTTGAAGGTGTGAATCAAACACTTAACTAAGCTGCTCCACTCGTGCTTCTATAAAGACTTATACAAACACATTAAGGTGTCTGTCTTATTGCTGCATGTATACTGACCATAGACTGTGTATAAGACATGGATGTAGTCACCGTGACATCACCCGTTAGTTTGTGGACACACATTTTAAAGTCAGGAGTTTGGAATTTGAACGTCACTGTGTTCGTTGTTTGCATCCAGAAGTGACCATATTTGGATATGAAGGGAGGAGTGAGGAGGTGGGTCTGACCCTTGAACCTGAGGAGATTGTCCAATATGGCTTCCACTGGAGACTTTAGCTGATGACATCCGAATGCTGTGGAAAAAATGTATTGACTGAGAATTTCATGATTTAAAATTATCAGTTTTGAATTGAAATTAACTGGAGACAGAGTTTTCTGGAGCCACCATCTAGTGGCCGTCGAGAGTACTGCACTTTTTTCCCCTGCTGCATTGACCTCATTTTTGAGACCTGGTGGCTACTTCAGGTTTTTTTTTATACAGACTGATTGTATGCAGCAATCACTGTACACAATAAACCCACTCTGCATATCTACAGTCCTAAACTCCACCTACATTCAGGTCTCCAGGTCGCTCAGTTTAACCTGATAGATTAATTTAAAGCGCTAAACTTTCAGGTCACATGTCGACGTTGCAGAAGTTTACTAAAACAATGCTATTTTTTTGAAGCATAACATTACTCATCTCTTGCCTTGTAGACATTTCTAAACAAGAGTTTATAACCAGGCTAGCAGCTTTTTGAGATGTACAGTTGCAAACATTAGCATGCTAACACACCAAATAAGGCAATGCTAAAGTTTATAACATAAGTTAAAACAATATGAGCATCATTAGCTTTGCTAGTCTGTTGTGTCATAAATCCAAGTACAAGACAAATTAAAAGTTTTACCTGATGATGAAGAGTCAAAGTGAGCAACAGATGAGCCACATGGTTAGCAGCGCTTGAAATCCCAAAGCACACAACAGCAAAGATTTTCAAAGAGTTAAATTTTTGTCTTTTTGCCAAATTTTAGCCCAAACAATGAAAAATACTTCAGTGGTCGTTATTTGTTTTCAGGGGCTAGAACAGTTGTTTTGGTGATGAAGACAAACATCAATGTGGAGTTGGACATTTTTCCCTTTTTGTTTGTTGGGATCTTACAACGCCCTCACTGGGCTTGATTAGTGTTTGCGTGTCTGATATACACTGTGGTGACTCGTGACGTTACTGTTTCAAAGGTTCAGCATCAGCACATAATTATACATTCATTGGAATCTAAATAGTGTAACAAATTTAAATTGAAGCCTGTCAGCATCTAGGAGCCTGTACTGTGTAATTTCCACTGTGGTCGGATTTTATGGGAACTTTGTGATAATCATAAATCAGGAGGAGGGTCTGTTTTTTTTCTAGTGAATATGAAACAAAAGCTTTGATAGTTTCTGTTGACAAGTTTAAATTCACTTCAACAAATGCAAAAACAAGTTAATCTCTTAGTGTTTTTTAATCCCTGAGTGGATCCCAATGTCAGTGCCTGTATGACAATAACCCCGTCTTCACATCAGGTTACTGTACAGCAGCATCCACTCACTTCTTCTGCTGTCACAGTTACTTGATGAGTATTTTTCTCCTCCCTCGGGCCTGAGCCGTCTCTGCATCGCTCAGCCTGTGTTTGTTGTTTCTTCAGCTTTGACAGTCAATTAAGGTGAATGTGATAGACATGATTTAAGCTCACGAAAGGGTCTGAGGTTCCCCGGGTAAATACTTCAGTGCAGAGGTACTCCAAATAAGTATGTATGTACATGTATGTGTGTGTGTAAGAAGGGACGTACAGGACCTGAAGCAAGCCCTGAGGTTGTAAATTGTCAGCTACACCTACAGAAAAACCTCCTTTGAAATAAAGATATGACACCCAGTATCTGTGGAATGCACAAGCAAACCTGTCTGATATACCCAGACATGTTTACTCATTTCAGACTCTTTCCTTTTTATGTCTTTTTGCCTTCCCACAAAGCAATCAAGCAGCAATAAAAGTTTAGAACTTGGGTGAAGTGAATATAAAGTTGAAAAGTAGATCTTTGTTCAGCTTTATTGAGGCAAAAATTGCCTCTTTCACATTTTCAGGTGAGCATGAAGGTGAGTAATTATGGGATATTGTGTAAATGGTAAAACATGGTGGAACAATATAGGTCTATAGTCAACAACCTCACTCAGTAATGCCAGTTTCAGCTCACCTTAGCCTCAATCAACCAGCTATATCCACTAATGTAATACTGAACAGGCCTACCAAGGACAAAATCAGGCCCCCCTGTGCCAGAGACTCTCAAAACAAAAGGCAATAAAAAGACCACGAACCACAAAGAAATGCAAAAGTGCCAAAAAGAGGCAAAAACACTTACAAAAAGACCCCCTTAAAAACAGTAAAAGCAGAAAATAACAACAAATCGACACAAACAACGATGAAGGGATGCAAAACAATTAGTAAAACACTCTGAGTGAGTAGTAGTAGGTTTGCACAGGAAGGGGTTGGAGGATTATTAGTTACCTTTGCCAGAAGTACAAATAACAATGCTTACTAGAAAGCACTCAGAGAGCACAATCCTCCCCTCCACGATCAGAGATGGATCAAACCATCTCTGATCGCCACCAAAATGCCTCAGGTTGGAGACATTATCATCCTGCATGTGTGTTTGGAGTTTCAACAAAATCAATTGAGATGTGACAAAGTTATTTATTGTTTCTCTAGGAGCCGAAACATTTCAGTTTTCAATGTGTAACTACTGCTTCCTTCTTCTTCCTCCTTAACAGCAGTAGTGTGGGGTGGCGCTCAAAGGTTCTCCATTCTCTTTGTTGAAACTTTTGCCCTTTATTTTTAAATTTAGGGATATTATGGGATTTGGGGATTTGTTTCAGACTCGACCCCATCCTCATATCTTGCCTAATATTTAACCATGTATTCCTTGGGTAATACTTTAGCCTTAGTAATACCCAATCCAAGCAGACAAACCAACCAATGCACATGAAAACATAATTTCCTTCGTAGGAGGCGATACAACAATTTTGTTCTACCTTTAGCTCAGTTTTGGTCTCTACCAACCGCTAAAGAGAAAATCTGGCTCTTTAGCTGCTAAATCTTCCACTATGTCCACCAGCTAATCAAACTCTGGTCCTTTCGTCTACATGACAGCCTGCGTAACTCCTCGGCCTCCTTGCTGCCCGGGTTCCCAGCGTGATCTCATCTCGGGTGTTTCTTGAAAGACCCACCGCACACCCAGGGCAGCGGTGGTCCACCACAGGTTGATCTGCAGCACCCTGCGGGAAAGTGAATCCTGCAGTGTCTGGAGGAGATTCAGGACTAATCCAAGTTCTCACCTATTAAAACGAAACAGATCACCACCTCAAAGCGAGGGCAAAATCCCCGCTAATAGCTGTAAAGGCCTGTCGCAGACCCACACACTTACTTACGCACACATAGAGAAGACAGACAGTGATGAATTGTACCGGGAAAATCCCTGCTGTATGGATCCTTCAAAGGCAAAAAACCTGCAAAGCTCTTCAAGGCAGATCCTCACAGTGCTCAGAGAGAGCTCACTTTCCTCTCCAAAGAGAATTAGGCTGAATAAAAAGCCCTGGAAAGTCATTCAGACACTTTATTAAGATCTCAAGTCATAAAGCCACTGGAAAGCCATCGGATCCACGGCCATTTGGGCGCCGTCTCCTATGGACAGCAATCAAAAAGCTTGATGCATAGCGTACATCTGGGATAGTGCTTTAGCGCTGAGTCTCCTATACTGAGGTCCAGTTGAGAAAACACTTGCAGAGGTGAGTTGCAACCAGTGTTCTCTGTGAGCCAGCGCTGTTCAGTCCATCCAAACACTATGGCAGCTGAAACCTGCAAACTTTTTCCATAGCGCTCAACTGAACACAAGGGGAACATTGGACACATTAGAACCGAAGCTAGAATCAGGCCAAATAGCTACTGGCCCCTCCAAAAGTCACCAGATACAGTCGTAAAGTGTCAACGTACTGTATCACGTGCTGGTTCATACACATCAGCGCAGCCAGTTGTGTTTAAATTAAGGGTTTATGTTTTTGCACGTGTGGTCATAAACGATTCATGGGAATGTTGTAGGTAAAAAGCTCATGCAGCTAAGAAATCATCTCTGAAAGTCAGTCCTGAAGTAAAATCCCCCATCATGAATCTTCAAGGCTGAAATTAAAAATATGTCAACCAATCAGGAAAAGGTTTTTGCTGATTGGTTGAAATGCTCTGACATCAGATGAGCTCAGCATGTGGAGGCTGCACATAGTGAGTGAGACTGTAGTGGGTCTGCTGTTGCATTACCGTCTGATAACGCCACAGCAACAAATCTGTATTCACTGCCCTCTGAGTCACTTTCTGCATCTTACTGCTTTACCACTTCTGTACTGAAGAGCAACACTGGTGCAGCCTTGAGCCCATGTGATGTCATCACCATGACAGCCTAGTAGTGGCACTAGGACAGCCACACAAAAACGCTCATATTTTTTATGAATGGTCAAATGTACGTGGGATTCTTCTTTTTCCCCCCATTATTTTTCCTTTAAGAAATTACGCACTATGTCTATATTTGAAAGTTACACACCACAGACGGGCTTATTCACAATCAAAGCAACTACATACAAAACACTGTGATAATCTTTAAAAATTTGCCAGCTGTAATAACTGTAATGTGTGTTCAAAAACGCAAAGCACTAGCATGGCCCTTTAAATAGAACTCAAATACAAGTAGTACTACAAGATTCCAGCTAACTACCTCGTGTTAAACACAAATATCACTATGCTAGAAACAAGTCAGAGAGCACAATCACCCTCCAAGATGTAATCCAGTTGTACAGATGCTATAGACCAGGGATCCCCAACTTTTTTTGGACAACAAACCAGTTTAATGTAAGCATAATTTTCACGGACCCTCAAGATGTGGCAGATAAATCCAGCAAAAACAAAATAACACGACTGGCATAAAAATGTAACCTCTCGAGCATATTGCAACGATACGGAGTGACTAGCATAAACCAACTTACCGTAATTCCTCTAACATTTACGCTAGTGGTGTGATTCCAGCTGATTCTGAAAACTGACAAGTGAAGTGTTTTGTATATATTACATACATTACAGCAGTAATGCAGGGGAATGGATTCATGCCATGACTTGCAGCATTCCGTAAATATTACCTACATTACGGTAGTGTATGGAAACTCCGCTTGTCGGGTACTAATTTTAACTAGTTTGTAGGCTTATTTGTTGGGTAACATATCTGATACATCGTATCATGTGACCAAGACAAGCGTATTGACATGTCAAGAGGCACATGCAGGCGAAAGTAAAGTCGGAGAGAATCCGGTCATTTTTCAAAATAAAACGTCTTTCAGATTCTAATAGTCAACACAATGGAAATTATATAAATTATTTATTCTTTCTGTGCGGCTCGGAAACAAATGCCTTATGGACCGGTACTGGTCTGCAACGCGGTGGTTGGGGACCACTGCTATAGACCGAACACTGCTGCCCCCTTGTGGTGAAATAGCAACAATATCCTGCTAAAACATTATAAGAGATTACGATTTTGTTTTTGTGTTTTGTTTTTCCCACACAAGATCCCATTTTATCTTGTCAGGGTTCAGTGCACAATTCAACTTATATTAGCAGAAATACCTTTTTGTAATTACAGTCGTTAGCATACTTCAAATATTTGACTTTCCCTCCATGAACATGACAAACATTTTTATGGTTTCAGTCATGTCTGCTTTGCAAATATGCATTCTTTAGATTTGTGGTATTTTATGATTATATGCTCAAAAATGATGTGGGCAGGCAGTAACTCATGCTGGCTCAAACACAAGTACATGACCACACACACCCAGACACACACACACACACACACACGCACACACACAGCTATGTGTTTACAACTATGGTAAATATCACAGTTATAAAAGCTCAAAAGTTTGATTTCAGAAAGTTAGAGGTTACAATATTATGTTTGTCTTGCAGTGTAGAAATACTTTAGTGAAATATCTGTCAGTAAACAACTTGCATTCTTGTAATAAATTCAACATAAAGGCAGGAAGGCCCGTCGATGTCCACATGCCTCAGTAGCATCCTTTAACACTTCCTCCTGCTCTCTTGGGTTACACAGCTGTCCCATAAAGCCATCCTCTTCCTATCTCTATATAATGTGTCCTTTTCTTCACAGTGTTGCCCTGTCTGTGTGTCTGGACCTTGTAAAGATTTACTTTTACCAGATGCTCCCTGCCTTGTTAACCTCAGCCCATTTGTCCCATTGTAGCTCAGCACGTTTAATAAGATTTGCATGGCTGAACATGAAGTCAACAATTCAAGCAGCTACGCACGGCTACGTGTGGTAACTTTCAACTCCCTGGAAACTTTTATCCAACACAACTTAAGGTTTTCTTTTATGTGAAATGAAAATACTAATAACTCGGTTGCTAACTTGATTTCTGTTTCTCTGTCATAGCATCATGTGGTACTTGATGCCGTTTAAGGTCGACTGACATGTATTTTTTAAACTAAGAAATCAGTAATACCTGTATATGTACCTGTATATCTTTAGTGTTTTGACTTTTTGCAAGTGTCACTCAGTAGGTGCTCAAATAAACAAAAAGTGAGAATCTATACAAGAATATATGCAATGGAAACGGGAAGCTAAGTGCAATACCACAAATGGCCACTAGATACAGACTTCAGACTTCGAGTCATTCTGACATCATTAGCTAAAGTCCATTCTTATTATGTCCTGGTGGTCCATCTGAAAACACTGTCATTATTAAGTAGTTATTAAATTGGGGGTGTGGCTGTGGCCTTGAATGCTTCATTAGACCCGCCCCCTCACTGCTCACACTCCGCCTTCTCCTCCAAATATGGTCACTTCTGCAACCAGAAAACCAAGATACAATGGTCAAAAGCCAAAGCACTGGCTTCAAAATGCTTCCCCCAAATAGATAAGCTAAGGTAAGCTAAGTTAAGCTAAGCTAAGATAAGATAAGATAGGATAAGATAAGAGTAAAGCCAACATGACCTTTAGGTTTTTCCCCACAGACTATTATATATAGTCTATAAATATAAATATATACATTTAAAATTATATTATTATTTATATTATTATTATTTTAAATACAGTCTATGGTTTTGCCCCATGCTGAGGCTAAGCAGCCATGTTTGCTAGCTTCCATTATAGTGGTAATGGATTGTTTTGGGGTCAGACAGTAACAACATGATACAAAAAATGTTCACATCCTTACAAGTTATTGTTAATGTTTGCAAATTGCGACGGCTGCATCTTCTGTAGGAACATCTTCCACATTAGCTAACATAGCAACAGCTCGCAATGTGAGTTTGATGCCACTCATATTGTTAGTTGACTATTGACATCACCATTTGAAAAAAATTTAAAATTCTTCAAGATTATGATGAAATGCGTTTGTTTTGGTTTCAAATTTGGTATCAAAATTATTTTAATGTTTGGTGTTGTGTTCCTAGTCGTGATCATTGAAAGGGAATGAAAATTTTAAGTGCATTTTTCATATAGTTTTCAAGTAACAACATTCAAACCGCTTCTCCTCTCTTCTTGTGTCTCCATCTGTGAACATCAGACCTTTATGTTCACCAGACTGTTTTCTTTTCATACCCTCGCTCTCAGACATGCTTTAGACAGAGCCGCTACATAACTGTAAAGGCATCCTGTCTGCATCCTCTGATCGATAAAATGTGTCATTCGAGGATATGAGAGGTCTGCAGTCAGACAGTGGAGCCTTAACAGTGTTTGGTCTGAGCTCCTCTGTAAAGCACTAGAAGCTGTAACTGCGTCTCCAGTTACTGCTGCACAGTCTGATGATTTGTATGTTTCCTTATGAGTCGTTCTGTGCCAGAGAAACCACGATAAATTGGAAATTAATGAGAAAATAAAATATGATACTGAAGGTCTGTAGATATGTGACGGATCCCATCATGATATATGTTATTGTTATCGTTGTTTAGATCTGAAATGACTTTCCATTCATTTCTCAGCTCATCAAAGGTCTTTGAAGAGGACTTCAGTCATTTTACTGCTTCAGATATTCACTTACACTAACGCACCCTGTACTTAACTAGTGGGAGGCAGAAATCTATTACTCACTGATGTGTTACAATGTTGGATTTACTTTTAAGTATAGTGTAAGAAATTCAGATTTATATGTTAGTGAATCCGGATGTTTAATCCCTGTAAGTGTCACTTATCTGGAAAGTTTGGAGGTGTGGTTGTTGGATGGAGTTTCATGTCAGTTTGGTTAGCAATGTTAGCTTGATGTAGGCGCTAGACACATATTAAGGCCATGTTACTTTTGTTAGCATGTTAGTTATTTACTGTTGGTCTTGATACATGGACTGTTTTTAGAAATGGATGAAGCAACTGGCGCTCAAAAGTTAGGCCAATGCAGAAGTGATAAATGTGCAATACTGACAGCCACTAGATGCTAGCTCCTAAAAACTGTCTCTAATTAACTTCAATTCAAAAATCATAATGTTTAGTCGTCATTCGCCAATGAGATCGGCCCTGAACTCCAGTCTCATACCCATTGGGCAGTCTACTTGGGTTCAAGGGTCAGACCCACCTCCTCACTCCTCCCTTCATATCCAAATATGGTCACTTCTGGCTCCAAACAACCAACATGTCAACATTCAAATGATAAACTTCATCACCCACTTTTATGCATTGGTTTCAATAAGCTAGCTGTTCAGGAAACACTTTCAAGCAGGGATTTTATTGTGAAAAATCTGCAGCCAACAACAGCCAGACAGGTTCATGGGCTGAGATACCAGTACACCCACAGTGACTGACATAGTTTAATACAGTGGTACCTTTCTGTAACAGCAGGATTACATTGTTGAATTTAAAGTGGTAGAAATGAACATGTGTGTAACTGGCAGCACATTATAGAACAGAGATCAGGAGTTTCCCACTCATGTTTTTATCTGTTTGTATACAACACTCCTGCCCATTAATTGACTACAAGTTTTTATTCCATGTGATACGACAGTTTTTCCTGAGAGTTTTCAGTATGGTAATGTAATTACTGTTTCTTAGTAATCTGCAAACAGGAAAAACATGAGGAAAAATTTCCCAAATTAGAAGAATCTCTCCCACAGTCCGTTTAACATTCAGCGCCAAACCTTTGTTCCCACTTGTAGTTTTAATGAACTGACAGAGAGATTTATTACAGTATCGACACCATTTGAAATAAATGATCCATCTCTGTCAGCCTGTAAATTAAGAGGGTTGATTTTTTTTGGTAAAGCTAACTAGAAGTAACCTCAAACATTTTGGCTGCTAACTCTACTGTCCCTTCCCATTTGCATAACTGGAGCAATTTTGCATGCAAGAGCAAATTATCATTCCAGCGTAATGATTTCCAGACGCATGCTTATGGATTTTTACGAAAATGTTATCGCACTAAAAGGACCGTAAATGTGACTTTTTTTTCGAGGAGATCTTTGAACCCACCAAAGCATTCCTCGTTTCTTCACGGCCTCTGTGGCTGTTGTCTGTGTCTTTCCTGACTCCTGGGGGCCGGCTGGCTGGTACGAAGGGGAGGGAGGGTGCTGTCGTTCTCGTTAGCATTGGGGCCATTTAAAGCTGATTATATGGAGCTGGCTGTGCCATAAAGCTTCCCTTCATGAGAGATCACCCAGACAAACCACACGTCCGACTGTCAATATGACGGCTGTTGCCGGGTCTGCCAAACTCAGCTCTGCTGGAATGTGGAGTGTTTAATCAGAAGACAAATGCCATATTTTGTGCAGTTTGTTTTTACGGCCCAGTGGGGGGGTGGTGGTGTGTGTGAAGTATATGAGTGAGTGTGTATGTCCTCTTGAGTTTGTGAGGGTATATAAACATGCATTAAGCACATTTTTCTCATGCACTTACTTTTGGTGTGTGTGTGCATACCTGTGTGTGTGTGTTCTTGAGAAAGTTAATTGTTTGTGTGCATATGTGGGTCTACAGTGTGTATCTTCACTTTCTCCGTAGAAGATGTGATTAAACTGAACATTAGCATGCTCATATGTGTGCATGTGTGTGTGTGCGCGTCGTGCCAAAGGCCGCAGCGTGGCCACCCATGATGATCGTGAGGCCTCGGAGTAACGCAGCTTGAATCAACAGCAAGACAAAACACATTTGAACCCCGCAGAGTTTCTCTGTAAGTAGCCAGTTAATGGTCCTGCCCTGAAAATACAAACAGCACACAAACGCACAGAGGCAGCCATTGTGTAAGTTTGACTTCATGCTTCAACCCTGGTTTGACACTTCTGTCTTCAGTTCAGCAGAATGTTAGAAACAATGAAAATCGAAGAACGACCTGAAGGTTCTCGGTGGGAAAACTGACCACCACAGGACTGGTTTCTGATCTGAGGTCAGTCAGTGCACGTCCTACACAACTGTACCTGTAACTTTTTATAAAGAAAAAAAGCAAAGTGTGGCTGCTTCTCTTGTCAGTGGCAAGAGATAAATAATTTAGAAAGAAGAAGAAAGTCAAGAGAAATCACAGTTTGTTGGAAAGACAGTAACATAACATTTAATTATATCTTGAACATGGCCGCCACCTTAACCTTAGCACAATACTGATCATTTTAAATTGAGTGAGTACAGTGGCTCGTAAACTTGGATGATTGTCTGTTTCTGCATTAGTCCTTTATAGTCAACTTTTCACAACCTGTGGTCTGAATCTGTTTAGTCTCAGTGTGCGTTAGAGGGTGACACGGGAGAGGATTTTCACTCCTGTCCCATCCCGCTCCCACAGAAAAAATCCCGTCCCGTCCTGTCCCAGACCATAGTGAAAAAAAAAAATCCTGTCGCGTCCAGCTCCCGGTGAAATGACTCCCACTCCCGTCCCTCCCGTCCCGCCATCGCTGTTTCAAGAACTCCAGCGCAACTGGAAGCACCATTGCCCTGTGGGTCGTGTAGTTCTTTTGGCAAACGTGAGTGTTTACGTTTGTGGAAAGAAAACTACAAATGGCTGCGCATCTGTCAGAGGTTTTTTCCTACTGGATAATCTGCTCCCATGAATTTTTTATCCTGTCCCATCCCAATCCTGTGATTAAACGTGAATTTGACTCCCATCCCGTGGGAATCCTGTGGGATTCCCGTGACCCGCAGGATTCCCGAAAAAATGTCAACCTCTAGTGTGCGCACCATTGCTGCTAGCTGCATTTTAGCTAGCGTGCAGTGTATATGACACCTGAAATGATGAACATGTCTATAACTAGAAAGCACTCAGAGAGCACAACCCTCCACTAAGGCCTCATCCAGCTGTGCTGATGCTACAGACTGAACACTGCTGCCCTCTTGTGGTGAAATACCAACACAGTCTTGTTAAGCATTTTAACAGATAGGGTTTCCTGGATGTCTTTTTGGACGAGGACCCCTCCTGTTGACTAAAATGTAATCATTTCTTCCTTGCTTAATACCCATCTATGAGGAAAAACTAAATTATCAAGATCTGTTCATATGTTTTCCTGTAATGTTGCTAACTAACATGCAGATAAACCAACCACCTCCTTGCAGAAATACATATTCTAGCAGAGTCTTTCTACCACCTGGTGCATGTGCATCCTGAAAACCCAAAGAGCTGCAACGACTGGCTTTTAAGATAAATCGTGAGGTGCAGATATACAGTAGAGGTAATAACTACAGATACTGTACCACATAACACCACAAAAAAAACACTGGAAAAACTTCACAGAGGCTAATATTACTTTTAATATATTAAATTGCTTGAAATCATTGTATCTGGTGGAGAAGTCATGTTTCTGATTTGTGTAGGATTATCTTTAACAAGGGACATCTGTCAGAACATGAACGGCAATTTGGGCTCAAATTTTTACTAAACAAATAATAAATAAGGCAGATTTACACAGGATTAAAATCATACTCGACCTCTGCAAATACTAAATATGAGCAGGGCCTTTGGCAGAGGGAGACTTCTGGGAGACTGTATATTTTGTTCCAGTGCTTATGAAAGATGCAGGATAAATAAATGTACGAAGGGAGTTTTTTCCTTAAACACATTTAAAAGGCCGGGGTCGGCGGTGCCAGCGCCGGCGTCTGGAGATTAGAAAACGCTTGTTATGTCTTCCATACTGTCTTTTTCTTACTGTATAGCTGCATTTTGTTCTGTAATTGATTTGTTGATTAGTTTGATTCGAGGCAGGCTTGTGATGGCGGCCTGTAGAAATAAATACAATTTGAAGCAGTATTTCAACAGTTACCTAAGCTGCAGCCAGAGACTTGGAGAAAATATGCATCTGAATCAGCCCCACAGTGAACATATAAACAGTGTTTAGCGTGATTAGATCCGCCGACCACGGCTTGGGTGGATGTGGATCACGTTGGGTTTTATCCACAGAGGTTGTTCTGTGTTGTCCAAACCTCCAACTTTTTATTTCCTCCGCTCTGATAAGACCCAATTCTGGCCGAGAGACGACTGTTGCTCGAATATCTTCATTGGAAACGATTTGGCCCGGTCGCTTTTTACCCTGGGAAGCCGGCCCAGCAATCTCACTGTAAACCACTTTGTTTCTGAAGTCGGGGAAATAAATAAGAGAAATTTGCGTCTTCGCAGTCAATAAGTTCAAACCATTTTACAGGAATGCTCTTTCCCACTTCCCGCAGGACCTGAATAACCTCTGTGATCGTGAATATTTTGAATGCGCATGAATCAAAAACCGCAGGAGTTCAGCCAGATTCACAACAATGCCGATCATAAATATTGAAAGGAAGACCCGCCCCGAAACACTTGGAAGATCTTGCGTTTCGTGAGTGTGGCCGTTTAAACAAGAAGAATGATAAATGTGTGTAATATAGTTCCTGTAACAGTTAGTTTTCCCCCTTCAGAAGAAGCTCCATTTCATTTTTGCCCACTCTAAAAAAAAAAAAAAGATTAAGTAAGAGCGAGACGATCCATCACAATAACCGTAAAGAGGGCGTGTTTATCCTCACTCCGCTGTGCTGAGCCGTGTTTTCGTATCAGTAATGCATGACATTACGCTCTGTTTACTGCCAATCACTCGATGCCCTCAGGAAGAAACAGAAGCTCCGAAGGAAACCATTCCTCAAAAACTTGCAACGTTTATGGACTTTGGCAAATCCAGGACCCAAATGTGTCGTGTTACTTTTTTTTAAATAAGCCTGCAAATGTTATCAAGTACAAAATGGTGTATTGGCCCAAATGCTGTTTTTTTTTTTTTTTATCATGATGGCTGGACCAGAAGATTAAAGCTGGTCTTATGTTCCAATTTCAATACCTTCAGAGCAGGTTTGGATTTCTGCTTCAGCGTTGGATTTCACCACAGCATCAGGCCTCATCACGCTGTAAATATATCCCCCACGGTAACTGCACTTACATTCTTTCATTGCAGTGTGTTATAAAGTGATGGTGAGTTATGGCTGGTGTTACCTGGCCTTTCACCCACATCCTTTCATTCATGGTGTTGCTGAAGTGTGGTTTCTGGGGAAGAGCATGTCAGCTAATGTGCAGCATACCTTCAGTAACCTTTTGTTGAAGCTCTGAAGCTGCACCAGAACCTCTTCAAGCACAACTATAGAAAACTACACTGTGTCCTGCATAGTGTCTGTTATATGAGGCTCTACCACCTCTCAGTTAGACATTGTGTTCAAGTCATTTAGAAAGAAATGTTTGGGAAAATGTTTTTGAACTAAAGCTGGTGGCTGTCAGACTCCTACTCCTCCTCCTCACTTTTACATATGTTTGTTTGCTTATTTACATTTCTTCAGATGACATCATCCTTCCTAGCAACCACATTGTTTGCTATAAGCATAGACATATACACTAGACGCCTCACCGACTGGATGGAGCATACGTCAGTGTGTCCACCATCTTACGAGGGTCATTTGTCGAGACTTCAGCATTGATGCTGCATCGCTGCTCTGCGCGGGGTTGTACAAACCAGCAAAATAACGACAACCGACTGCGTGGAATTACCTTCCACGTGTAGGAAAATAGGTTTTGTTGTTGTTGTTGTTGTGTTTCATAATATTTTTTAATTTTTTTTTTGTTTTATTTTAATGAACTAAAAATGAATTCAATGATTCTTTACAGTCATGTAAATGTGTACCGTATTTTCCGGACTATAAGCCGCTACTTTTTTCGACGCTTTGAACATTAACACTGGTGTTTCTCATGTATCGGCGGTACGAAGCTTGTTAGCTTTTTACAAGCTAACAAGCTCCGTGCCGCCGATACATTTAGCCTCGTCACATCAGACCCGGTCAGAGTGGACCACATGAAACTGTTCGAATAAATTCAATAGCGGCTTATAGACAGGTGCACTCAAAAGTCCGGAAAATACGGTATTTTCATGGTTTTCTTCAGAAAACACATCGCTGACACACTGACTTGTATAGGTTGACAGGGCAGACATGACACTCACAATATGGCGGCCACTCTGATGCATCAATCTAGTGTATATGTCTATGGCTATAAGCACTACTTGGGTCATTCTGTGCCAAATCAACCAAGAATTTCCCTTGACCTCTCAGATTTTTTTCAGATCTTGGGGAATAATTGAGACCCATGAGCAACGGCCAGAACTGGGAAAATTTTTGCTCTAAGACTCTTAATTAAGTCACATTTACAGTAGTACCTCCTTGCCTCGGATCGCCTCGGATCGGCCCGCCTCGGTTGCATTTACATTGCAGAGGATAGTCCCTCCTCTATGTAGCTGGCCGTTATTCGTAACATCATCTTCTATGCGACACAGCTGTGGAAAGAAGCAATGGAGGAACAACTGCTGGTTTTGACTCTCGGTCTGTGGCTGTTTTTCACAGCAAGAAAACAGAAGCCATTTCTTTTCTGGTTGTTTGAAACACGTCTGCACGGTTTACTGATGATTTAAAAATGGCGTGTTTGTGGGGGCAGATTACGCAGTGACGACACAACGACGCAGTGACGATTCCGACCAATAATATTTTAGTACCTCCTCCGACCTGACCAGGTACTTTTTTTGGAACCACAGGAGAGGAGGTACGAACAGTTGTACCACGTACCAAGTTTCAGGTACTTTTTTCGCCACTGGAAACACACCATAAACCGAGGTGAGGTGAGGCGAAGCGAATAGGTAGCAATGTAAATGTGTCCTTAGTGAGATACACACTAGTAACCTTTAAGCTAATTAGCGATACCTGGCAACTTAAAACACCCATATCTCTAAAAGTATAGCACCTAGAGAGCTGATTCTGGTGTCATTTTGAATCATCTAACAAGCTTTATTCTGAGGTCATTGAGAAAAAGTTGTCACAAATTATAAAAGAGCCAAAAATATATATATATATGCTTTACCTCTGTGATCTCATGATGTAAACAACTTCCCTGTAAATTTGGTGATGGACACTCTAACAGTTTCTGATCAATGGACAATTATAGATGGGATGTCACCATGGCAACAGTATGAACAAGAAGCCAGTCGACTCAAAGACAGATCTGAAGAAGCACTGACAGTTCTTGGCACTCACAAGTTACTGTCCATCATCCCTGTATCTAAGGATGTGGTCACCATTCGATTTTTCATCCTCACCAGAGAAAAGACAGGAACGTGTAAATTTCATTGCTGAGAGGTCAAAGGAAATTCTTGGTTGATCTGACACAGAATGACCCACTTGACCAAATTCATGATGCAGCTGTAGCTGTGCTATGAACTGAACACTGTTGCCCTCTTGTGGTGAAATAGCAACTCTGTTTTGTTCCAACATTCACATTATAAGAGATGGGGATTTTTCAGGATGTTCTTGGCCAACATGTAACCATTCCTCCCTTGAGATGTGTTCAGTAGTTCTCCATCAAACATAACCTCCTCGGCGGAGGTAATAATGAACTTTAGCTAATGACAGACATTCATGTTTTCTTGCTTTCTATACTTTGAGTCAGCTGTATTACAGCACTCAGAGAAAAAATTGTTTCTCAGGTGTAATACAACTGGAATTTTAACATGAACACTGTTTGAAAGTGGGAAATCTAAAATTGATGATGTGATCTACATGAACATGACATGTGGCTTGTGAACAACTACATCCAATGGGAAATGATGTTGATCAAAAGCCTGTAAAAAAAAAGAAAGAAAGGAGGAAGTGAGCCCTGAACCTTATGCTTTATTAACAGATGTTCCAGTTTCAGTTTGACTTTTTATAAATGGAGTTTGTGAGTTATTAGCCACGGTAGCAGAGTCTGGACCAGACTGTATGTAGAAATGTAGAAATGAAAACAAACCCACCTCCTCCCTTCATGTCCAAATATGGTCACTTCTGGCTTCAATGACCAACATGGCGAAGTTCAAACACCAAACTCCTGACTTCAAATGGGTGATGTCATGTTAGCTTCATACACTGTTGCTTGGAGCTAAATGCTAACACCTACATACTGATAGACACAATGCCAGCGATGACGCACTCATGTGTAGAAAGTGACTTTTGCAAACACTTCAGAAAGCACCCTGAAAAACACTTCAAATACTTTTACTTCATAAAAGTGATGAATGTGTATTTTTCGAGGAACCACAGCACAGTGTTGGGAGTCTTTGAGGAATCAGAGACCTCCATATTATCATACTATTGGACCTGTCTGTTTAATGGCTGTCAGGATATTATATATTACATACAGTATATGTCACTGTTAATTATGGAACAGTAAACAGAAAACACACTGACCGAACCATTACCAATTTACAATCAATTTCAAGGGTATATTCTCAAGTTTTAGCCAGTTACATTTTTTCATTGATACTTTGGATTGATTGTTTCCTTTGTTCCCAAACAAAGGAAACGATGTGAAAAATAAGTGAAAGAACAAAAATGTGGTTGTGTTTGGCTGAATAAAAGACTCGAGAAAGCAGAAGTTCAGTAAATGGGCTGAAACCCTCCCTGACACTGATATCCTTCAGCAACATAAAATAAATGACTCTGGTAATGTCTATTCAACATTTTTCTTCCACTTGCTGCTACGTTTTCTTTTTTTTTCTTACCATTCGCCAGGAAACCCACATGCACCGTCTATACGATCTAGCCCATATCTAAAGACAATACAGGCGAGCCTTCCGACTGCAGCGCCACTGGGGCTTTTGAACGGCGGTCAAAAGAGATCATGTTTTGTATCCCATTTAGCGGTTTGGGGGCAGAGGAAAGACGCTGGCGGAAATCAAAGAAGCGTCTTTGTGGAAACAAAGATCATCTGTCTCGCGTCTTTCTCTCCGATGACGGGAGGAAGAATGTCTGAGGGTTGTGATTAATGAAATTATGGCGAGGGGCAGGGTACAGTAAGTCAGGAAACATGCTCACACGCAGTCACACTGAGCCCGGGCACCTGGAGGAGGAGGAGGCCGGGATATAATATCCATCGCAGTGAGAAAAGGATGACACATTTTATGCTGTGAAACGTTAGCCCACACCAGCCGGCACACACACACACACACACACACACACACACACACACACACACACACACACACACAATGCAGACAAACGCTGACACCTCGTCCTCCGTTTAAAGAGACGAAGACAAACTGGAG